>BJBW01007441.1:0-34721 GCA_004320125.1 Scolopax mira | reverse complement strand
ACCTCTGTATCTCCTTATCTCTTCCTCTCCTCTTGTTTGTGGGGGGGAAAAGGCCATCTGTCGGTCCGGTTGCAGTGATTTCATCTGAAACCACGACAAACCTTCATGTTCATCAATGGCACTAACAATATAAAGCATTAACATGGATCTCTTTCCTAAGATGTAGCGATAGTCAGATTTCATTTTTTCAAGATGAAATTTCTTCCTAGAGACTCCATTGTCTCTAGGATGAGATGCCTATTCCCCTCTAGGAAGATCTCCCCCAGATTGGGGAAATGTGATTTAGCTACCAGTGATTGGCAGCTAAATGTGAGGGATTTATAGAAACAAGCATGACATAAATAGGTCGATGGGACTGGACAGGCTACACCCAAGACTGATGATCTATTTGATCAATGGCATAGCAAAGCAGATGTCTATCACCTTTAATAAGCTGTAGAAAACCGTATTCCGTAAAAGACAGAGGGAACTACAGGTGGCTCAGTCTAACCTCCCTTCCTTGAGAAAATTATGGAGCAAGTCTGCACAGAAGTCACTGCCAAGTGTATGAAGGACAAAACAATGAGAAGGAACAGTACAGATTTACCAAGAGGAAATTTGTCTTGACCAGCTCAGCTAAGTGCTGTGAAATGACTGGCTCTGTAGACAAGATCAGTGCATGTAATTTTCTCATTAGCAAGTCTTTTTACAAGATCCTCCACAGATTCTCAGTAGTCAAGCTAGGGCAAGCAAGCTGGATGGACAGACTACAAGTGGGTTAGAAACCAGTGGCACCATTGGCATTAAGCAACAGTAGTCAATGGTTAAAATCTAACTTTTTCCTGTTGATAAAAGAGTTTCTCAGGGCATGGTGCCAGTGATAATGGCTCCTAGTGTCTTCATTTAAGACTTAGATGATGGGGTGGGAGCTACTCTCAGCAAGTTTGCAGGTGCAACTGAGTTGGGGTGGGAGCTGCCATTCACAGGGACCTCAAACACTGCAGGCATGGGATGACAGGGACCTCACAAGGCTCAGCAAGGAGAACTTAGCAGTACCGTACCTGGAATGGAAGAACCCTGTGTGCCAGCAGGGGCACCTGTGGGGCACCTCTGCAAGAGAGGCCCTGGGGGCTGGTGTTGGCAGCAAGCTGAGCAGAAGCCAGAGGAACCATCTCTTTCAGATTTCTTAGTCTTCTACAACCATCAGCCTTTTCATATCATAATAACAGGTTCATCCTAAAGTTTCTTTAAGAATAAAGTACATTAAAAGGAGCATACAGTTTGAGTGGGATTGTAAATAAATGCATTATCTAAATGAAAGGAGTCCATTTGGGATAATGAAAAGAGCTCTGAAGAGTCACATAAAGAGAAAGTTTACTGTGCAAATAAGGTATCTTTTAGGCGGAAAAATAATCAAAAGATCTGTTATTACTGATATTAAACACAAGTCTTCTGTCAGTAACACAAATGCCACTAAAAGTTATACACAATTTCAACTTCGAGTGAGAAAACATAATTCCAAGAGCACCTGAAAAAGTTAAGAAGTTTTAAGATTTTACAGACACACATGCATGTACGGGAGGGATGATGGGACAGATATATAGCTTCTAGGCCAGTATTTCCCCATCTGTGATCCACAAAACACCAGAAAAGACTATATGACAAGTAAAAACAAGTAAAACGAGACATATGCATCTTTCCACATATAAACATGCCATGGAATTAAATGTGGGAAAATAATTATAATGCTTACGTATTTAAAGTTGTTTCATCTGGTTGTAAATTAAAAGTAGTACAGCTACGTTGTTTGAATTAGTTCATTCTTTTTTCCCCCAGCTGTTCTTGTGTGCTTGTTATGACAAACGTAAACCATCAAAGGGAGCTGAGCCAATTACAATAGAACTGAAAAAGCGGTTTAACTGTTTGTATGGCTTTGTCCTCTATTCAGAAATATAAGAAATAAACGTGCACTCTAGAGGTCTTCCCATTGTCCTAAGGCAAATGGGAATGTAGACATGGCAGAGAACAAAGCCTCTAAGAAGAAATTTCATTTTGAAAAGCTGAAATCTGAACCCTCACTACAGCTAGTGAAGGCTCAACTGATGCTTAACAAGGCAATAGAAATGACCTGAAACTACCAAGAGCACTTGTGAAACAGCTTCAGAGACAGGTCCTAGATACCAATAACAGACAGGGAACAGACAACATTAATTTTAACAGGAATCAAGCATCCAGAGTTCCTGACAGCTTTAGAAACTGTCAAGAAAATTTGGTATTTAGTCCACCCAGAACACTAAAGCACTCTCATTTGGTATTTGTATACAATTGATATCACAAGAAAGTATTGCCAGGAGATATTGGCCAGTCAGCAATAAAACATACTGACATGGGGAACTCCCAGATTCAGAAACAAAACAGTGCTCTACATGAATGAGAGCAAACTGGAAGGATCAAGCCATCATCAGTTCTGCAATGGAAAATTCACTTTTCCTTTACTTGTTAAATAGCTCTGAATTTTGATAAAAAGATTTGAAAGGAGCTAGACAGAATCCAAGTCAATGATTAAAGTGACCTACTTGATATCCTTCACTCAAGGCCAAATTTGCATGCATTATGCTTCTCAGTTAAATGATACATGTATCTATTTTTGATAGTTCTCCTTCCAAAAGAAGTGTAGAAAATTAATAATTCCAGATTAACTCACTTCAGGCATTAGAAGCTTTAGTGTTAGGAAACAATTGAGAGCAAGAAAATTCTACTTCTGACAGGAGGCTACTAAAGGATATTTCTGTCCTTATCTCTGAAAGCGATAATATTTCAGATCAAGTATCAATAATACAACATGAAAAAAAAAGAAGGAAATTATATTTTTAATATAATTTTTTTAATAACACTAAAACAAAATGGCTTGCTTCTGAATTACTTTTGAAATCTGCGGGCTTTGTTCCAAGCTCTGTTTTTGTAGCAGCTCCTAGAGCCAAATTAAAACAATTTTTTTATCTCCTTGCCTGCATTTTATTTATTCTGTAAGAGACAGGACTCTTAGCACTGGATACTTAAGAGCACATTACTTAAGATACCCTGGCCTATTTTGCATGCCTTCCAGCTATCATTCTAGATGTGCACGTGTATCCCACAGTCCTGAACGGATATTTCTAATGCCATCTCCATATATTGGAGATGCTCTGTGAGGGCAAATAAATACAGACCTTAATGTTGGGGGGAATTATTCCATTTCATAAGCCTAGGGCTATAATTACTTATGCTTAGTCTATTCTAGATAATAGCCTAATATAAAACTATTCATCTGGTTATCAATAACTGATTTCATCTTTTCAGGGAAAATCCCTGAGCTTTGGACATTACTGCTTATATAATCTCTTTAAACATTTATTCAGAAATAAATAGGTTTTACATATCCCCACAGTGTCAGTCTAAATATAACTTTGATTGACATAGATACTTAAGCAAATCATACTGAGTTGAGCAGAAAACTACAATTACTCAGTTTTATTTGCTAATCATCACCCTATATTTACTGAAGTGGCTAGAAAGATTGTGCCACTTGATCTCTTATAAAAATTATTTTGAAACATTGTATTTGACTTCTTCAGTTATTTTTATTGCCTATCACCAGGCTGACTACTTTCTTCACAGAAGAATGACAAGTGATAATTATTGGTGTTTTTAACTGAGGTTAAAACAATGAATGTGATAACAGGAAGTGCTTTGAGCCTTGCTCCACTAGAGTCATTTCGGGGCTATGTCAGAGGCCAGCTCTGCAAGACAGAGCTCTGACAATTGGCCATCCTTGGGGTCTTTGAGAAGGGGCTGGGGGATGTCCAGAGTCTTCCCACCCCAGAAATCTCTGCCAGGCCCTGTCTTCTTCCCCAGGGCAGATTTTGAGCTGAGGCTTTTGCCCTCGGGCCCTGCTGCAAAACAGGCTGGAAGTAACCTTGCACATATCAGTAAGATTGTTTATCAACAAACTCTAGACCACATCAACATTGAATCTCCTAATAGGTTTCTTTTCTCTTAAGAAACTCTGTAATTCTTCACATCTAAGAAAAAAAAAAAAAAAGATATCGTTCCCTTTCACATCACCATCAGTTTCATGCACCTGTACATACTCCAGAGGCCAGGAAGAGCTGATGTCTAACAGTACAGAATCCTTGACATTCATTTATGAACCAGGCATGCATTGAAAAGTTTTCTTGTCTCTCACCATTTAATGCAGGGGAAACAAACAAAAAAATAGATAGTAATAAAAATAGATAGTAATAGATAATGAACAAAACTGACTTGTTTTCTCCAGAGTAAATTAACTTAACCTCTAAGTCAGGGTTGGTCTTTTTGGTTTACTGATTTTAAGGCACTTTGTGCACCTGGTGTACCTGGTGCACCTGGGCTTTGTCATGGTGTATAGAAATAGTAAATGGAAGAATCCATCGTTCTGAACTCTAAAGGAGCTAATGGAAACATAGGTAAACACTGAATCAGGAGGACAACAGCAGAGTTGTTGTCTATTATTCACACATAGCTCCTTGCTCTAGTAATTCCCACAAATTCTGTGCGATATTTAACTTTCCAAAGCTGCAATGGAACAAGAACAGAAATGAGAGATTGTGTTCTAGGCACAGAGCGACCTCTTCAAAAGGGAAAGCATATGTCCTCAAATCCAAGTTGTCCAGTCTTGCTGAAATACCACTTTTAAGTCAGCTCACAGAATGAATTATGTCTTCTGGTAAAATGGGAAACAGAAGTCTGACAGCTGACTGTAATCTTAAATTTCATGGAAAATAGCAGAGCACACTCATGGCCTAGGGTATCTTCAGCTTACATTAAAAGTCCTTTTGTTGCAGGACTAAGACTTGCCCAGAAGAAAAAAAATCTCACAGGTGTATTATCATATGAAATAAATGGAATGTTTTTGAAACATGAAAAGTCCTAATGGCATATTCAAAACATTTTTGGCAACAAATATTACTGAAATGTAAACCCCGCTGGATACTCTTTTCTTAGAAAAAGGTTCTTTCTTTTCATCTTTCTTTATATTCATCCATCAGCCTATTTATATTCCTAAAATATCATCGTAATACCAACACGCTGTAGAATCATTAAACAACTGGCTATTTCCTCCCATTTAAGCAGTCATTTGAGAAAAGGTTCAGGAGTGGAAAAAACCAAAATAATCTCATTAAGTTATCCATAAAGCCAAGTGTGACTTTTAATAAGAAGCTCCCTTTGGCCCAACATTATGTTTCTAGGTTGCATACTGGAAGCTTCATCCAAGTGATCTGCCCCATTGGAAACTGTGAACTACATGAAGGTACTGAAGTGTTGCATCACTTGGAGAGACACGTTCCTGTAGGTCATCAGCCCTTTTCCTATCCAGTCTTGTGATCCCTTCTTTCAGCTGTTAGGAATGTAATTTTCTACTCAGCTTTATTAGTTATCCATCACATTAATAATTTCTACTGGGTTTTGTGATTACACAAAAAATGTAGTATTTCAAGAATTCCACAGTGGGAGAGAGAAAACTAAGAGTTTCCAAGGTGTCAATATTTGACAATTTGTTCCAAAAAAAAAAGGGGGTTACCTGTAGCATCATGTAAATTTTTCATCAAATGCTATGGGTCAAAATATGGTTTTCAGCAGTATTAAAAAGAGAACAAGTAGTCTTTTCCACACTTCAGTAGTAGGTAGAAACAGGAGTAAAAGGGAGTACAAATGGAGTAAAACAGACTACAAACCAGCTTGTACACCACTTCCAGGTAAGGGAGAAAAAGAAAGGATTTGCGAAATTAGATACCAGGACTTTCAGAAGTTGTGCTTGTAGATCTGCGAGTTGTTCATTAGTTCTGAAAGTGAAATTAAAAGGAGGAGGGTAGGGGTGTCAAATGCTATAGTTCTTTACTGTAGGATGCACCCAAAACTTTATCCTGTAACAGGAAAGTCCAAATGCAGATACTACAGATGGAAAAGCAAGGAACAGTGTGCCTGTCTTTGGTTTGTACTATTGCATGCATTAAGTTGGTAGAATCAAACTTTCTGCATGTCACATCACTACTTGTTTCCTGCTATGTCCATAGGAATAAAGGAGCAGATTGAGCAACCAGCAGCATGGAAAATCGTGGTGTCTTACCTACAGAATGTGCTTCAGCAAAGGAAACTTGAGGCCAAAGTGAAGGAGACTGTAAATGACAAATGTAAAAAAACACAAAAACCCAAACACCTTCATTACATGGAAAAAGGAGGAGGGGAACACTGCACATCTGACAAAATTAAGGGCAACGACAAAGAGAACACAGAGAGTAAGTTTTGCTGTCAAACAAGCTAATAAATTGCTGAAGAGAACTTCCATTCAAGAAAGTCAGAGGAAGAAAGAGATTTGCTTTCATGGCTTAGAAACCCTGTCACCAGCCCACATCAAGAATTCATTTCTACTGGCACATGTACAATAAAGAGAAAATACTTAAGCCTACTATTCTAGGCTTTATTTTAAAAAAAAAAAAAAAAAAAAGAAAACCACAGAAAAACTCCTCCAAACCCCCCCCAAAACTAATATAAGATTAGTAGATTTTTTTTTTTGGTATGATCTTATTAAACTGTTACAAAAGATAACATGCAAATAGAAAAAGTGGGTTGCTTGTGTTGTGGCTTATAGTCATGTATAGAAGTTATTGTCCACATGTTTTTGCATCCTAGAAAGTCATACATGTGGGTCTTTAAATACTCATAATTCATCAAAGACATGCACAAAGTCAAACTTGCACAGGACAATTTAATTCTAGGGAGCATCCTCTGGTCTTTTTTCTTCACCACAAAATTAGCTAAAGTGACCTTAACTGGGCTGATGTTAATCCCTTTGTGCAAAGGAAACTATACATAAGGGAAACATAGTTTAATATTTACAAGTACTCTGAAAAGAGAAAAATGACCTTTCTTAATTAAATGTCATGAAATGAAGGGTAATACTGGTGTAGAATATGCACCTGAATAAAGTTAAGATCCACTTGTCTCTGGTAGAGTCAAAATTTTCTGGGCTCAATTCTCTGACTTAACACTGGTAGAAAATCAGGAATTGCCCTTTTAATGTAAATGGAATTACCTTGTTTTGGAATTACCTCAGGAAAATCTGTACAAAGCCAAGCTTTCTGATCCTAGAATTGCTGGGATAAGTACTTTTAAAGAATTTATAAAGTTCTGTGGAACAAAAAACCAAAGCATTTTCACAGACTTGTACTCAGTAGGAGCTGCAGCTCTATATTAACTTTCACTTTAAAATGCTTCATTATCCAAGATTATAAATTCATTTGGCATAATGGAAGGACAGGATAAATTATTTACAAAAGATGTAAATAGTTTATATGACATCAGTAAATTCTCAAGGACAGGGAGATTTGAAATATTTTGAGGCATAAGGTTAATTAGCTATCTGATGTGAATTCATACATAGATATTCTGATTTAAAGTATGATTATGCTTTGAAAATATACACAGAACAAGATGTTACAGTTTGCTTATTTGGTTTTCTTAATCATAGCTTTAATACAGATAAGAGAATACACATTTCTTTGGTTACTTCTTCTGGTGATAATTTTCAAGGCAAGCTGTGATTTCATTTGTTTCAGCCATGCTGGAATATTTTTAGTATTTATGCTAGATTTTCTCCTCTGAAATTTGTGGGTTTGTTGCAAATGAGGGAAGTTACAGCATGAAGATACATGTCTCTGGATGCAGAATATAAACTCAGAAAATTCAGAGGATGTTCATAACATGCAAATGAACAGGAAAAAATGTTTTGCATGAAAAGATTTTTTTAAAATCTTGATGTAATATGGTTAACTACACCATTCTTTTAATTAAGTTCTGTAGTAATGCAACATGTAATAAAATGCAGATGAAGGGACGCCTAATTAATCTCATTTAGTAAAGTACTTAATCACATGCTTAAGAAAAGAGGTAAGACCTGTTTCAGTTGTAGTATTAGACCCAGCAGATGCTTGAGTACTTCTCTGGAGAAGTCACGGGTCACCCATCGCTGCCGCTGGCCTCTGCCAGCCACCCCTGCTTCCACTCACATCCAGCAAACCCACCCATCCTCCTCATCACGTACCCAGTGCAGAGTTAAGAACATGTGTACATTTTGTTGGACAAAGCATGACAAGGAAATACAGGAAGGAAAAAGACAATCTACCCTTTCAGCTGAAGGTGTGCTCTTGTATCTACGTTGACTGAATGCTAAGGCAAATATTCACGTTGGTTTGCTTCTGACTGAACCTCAAGAGAATGAGTGGGCCTTCAGGGGTTATGCAGCAGGAAAACAGGTACTGTGTGAGTGGAAGGGGAAGCCAGGGGCTAAACATGAGGGTCTTTTCCCTACAATTAAGAGATTTAGCTATACTCTCCCATTAGCTATACTCTCCTAGTCCTTTCCAGCATAAATCACATAGATATATACAAGAGATATAAAAATATATATAAAAAATATAAAAAGAGATCAAAATATCCCTAGAATTTAGAAAAGACACAACTCAATTGCTATTTTACAAGTGTAAGCACTTGATCTTTCTGGAGAACATTTATAAACTTTTTAACTGACTAGTGTAGTCCTATCAACCTCAGCACATGCATAGACTAGCTCAAATAAGCAGGGTCGTAGGGCTTTGAAACACACCTTAAAACAGAGCACATTTTTCTGACACTACTCAAAATCTGACATAAAATTAAATTCAGAAAAACTATTCTTCCTGTATTACATGATCTATACTAGCAAGGCTTTCATAGCCATGATGTAAGTTCTGAGCCAAAAATCACTTTGCCTTTAACAATTACTTTATCTGCTGTGACTAATGCTGATTATTTTTCCAATTATTATATTTTGTTTAATTTTTAGAGGATTTCTTTCAACACTATTGAACACTGTTCTAAATTGTTCAATACTCTTAATTAATATTTGTGTTTCCAAGACATTCTAGTGTAATTACATGAACATTAATCTGTCAGCAGTAATTCAAGGAAGGCTCACAGACTCTCTGCTCTCAGTGCATTTAATAGGGTCATTCTGTCAGAAGAAACCAGTGGGAGAGCCAGGTTGAAGCTCAGGCTCTTGGTTCTTTTTTGATAGAGATAATGTTCCTGCCAAGAGAGTAGAACATCAAAGGAGAATAAACAGCTTATTTTACCAATTTTCAGCAGCAAGATGTAGACCTGGTCCAAATTCCCCCCAAATTAATAGAAAAATTGACTTTCACCAGGCTCAGAGCCACCAAGATCTGCTGTGCTTGCTTGCAATGCTGAAATCAGAAACCATCAGGCTAACAGAGATGAGGGGAAAGGCTGGCCCTGTGGCATGCTGGGCTCTCTCAAGACAACAAGGCTTAGATTTTTGCAGTTTCACAGAAACCAAGCAGAAAGCTGTGGGGGAGGGAATATTTCTCTGCTATACAAACTCCTCAAATTCTGTATTTGAACGCCTAATTAACATCCATCCAAACAGGCTCAAAAGATGGCTGTTGGGATCAAGATTTATCACTCTGTGGGTAATGAGTTACAACTAATATCTACCTGCAGACTCTGATACCTGAGGCAGGTGTTACCCAACCTGTAGGCTTAGAGGTGTCAGGGTTGACTAGGTTTACCCTTATTTACTTGTTTAAACCCCTTAGTATTTTTACTGTTTTTAATATAGCTGTTTGTGGAACAAGCTGCCATCCCAACAATGTAACAGTGACAAGGTCTGACCCACTGAAATGCACAGCAGCTTCTCTATTAATCTAAAGTAGGATAAGGATTGTAATCATCCCTGTCAAGAAAAAAAGCACCCTGTACCTTTAAAAGGGGCCAAGGACTGCCTGCCAGCTTATATCAGAGTAATATACTATTGCCATACTCAGGCACATTCACTAAGCTGTGGCCTGTAGCCTTCCACCTACCACTCTGGGATGTCTGCTTTAATTCCAGCTTGCTCCCGGCAGGACATGGTAGAGCCCAACCACCAATGGAGCCTTGTGACCCAGCCAAGGAGGAATCCTTGTGCCATGGGCTTGTCTGGCACAGGCTGGTGCAGCTCCATTGACTTCAGCTTCGCTGCCTTCTAGAACAACTACACTAGTTTATACCAGCTGAGGATCTGACCTTTTAATTTTGAGATCAGTCTAATCTGTATCAGTGAAGAGGTTATCTCCTTAATTTAAATCATTGCTTGCACTATGAAATTACTCAGTATAATTTGATCGTTGACTAAAACTAATGAAAAATTTGTCACGCAAACAGCTTGCACAAAGTTGGTAAATTAAGACATAGTGAAATGTGCCTTGTTAGCAAAGGATGATTTGTGTCACAAAGTGAGTGCTGAAATAATACAGATTCACTGTTTAAACAGGATGCAGAATCAATGAATTATGTTCATGTTAAGGACCCTTATCTCAGGTGTGAGCATGTAAACTCAAGGGACACTTTCTCACTGCTGCATGGATGAGCAGGCTGCAGGGAGCAGCACGGGCACACACAAACAGTTGCAGCCTCTAAGGCTCCCACAGGATGCTCAACCCCATGCTCACTGGGCATGTAGTTTATTGTGTGTAAATGTCACTTCTGTGAGAAGGGTGGTGCAGGTACCGCGTACAGGAAGTTGGACTGTTCAAGCTTATTTACAGGAGGGCATTGAGTGAGTCATAGCTGTTTATTAAAGCACAATAGCAGACAAAATGGCACCTCTTGTGTTACTGACACTGGATATTTAGTTCACTTAGCACCAGTTAATTATGCACCACTAATAAGTCACTAAACCACTCTGACCCTAATTTGATATAAACAGTGAAAGTTGAGCATCTTTCCCCTGTGCCACGACACTGCAGCCAGACATATCACCAGGCAGTTGGCCAGCGCAACCCAGGGTGATCCATGAAGCACAACCCTTGTCCTGTGGCAGCTCCCACACTGGGTGTGAGAAAACAGAGACAATGAGATGTGGGCATGAGGAAATACCATCTCAGGCAAAATTATTACTGTGGGCGGCAATAATTTGTAATATTGGTGCTAAATTGCAGCATATGTGCTCCCTGAGCTACTAGACAGTGTGTAGGCTAGGTGGTACCCGCTATTCCTTTTCTCTTCTTCATCACATTAAAGAACTTCTAAGCCTGGAACACTACAGTCACCTGAATTTTTGGCAGGTGTATTTCACACAACACAATCACAAAAAGTAATGACCTCTGCATGCACCTGCAAACCTCTCTTTGTCCAGATATCTACAGCTCTCTCTTGAATAAACACTTATAACTTCTCTCTGTCCAAATGCATAAACCTGAGAACTACATCCAGATGTCAGAGACACGAGAAGGGTCTGCACCTGCTAGGAAACCCATTCCCCAGCTCTCTGTAACAACATTCCATTTGCCAAATGCAAACTGGTTTTGTGAATATTACTTGATCTCCTCATTCTTTCTCCTCGCCACCACATATTTTTGTGCTTGTCTGCAATGTGGGCAGCTTGACTGGACATAGTTCTGTCTCTCACTTCATTAACTGTCTCTGTCCTCAGCCTCAGGAGGTTTGAGGAATGGCAGGAATAACACCATAATCTCCAGTACAAGATTCTGGTCTAGCAGAAAGCCTCAGCTTTACTTTTCTGAACAAGCCTTAGATCGTACTTTCCTTCTGGGTAAGAAGCAGGGACAGTAAATTTATAAAGTTTATTATATAAAGCTGATTTTTTTTTTCAGAGAACAGTTAATTTCATAACTGTATCTTATGTCTACCTGAGATTAAACATGCAATGAAGGAGCACGGAAACCCTCTGAATAACCTCAAAATCCTTTCCTGTTTAAGTTACATAGTTTTGTGCTGCAGGAATCTTAAAATGCATTTATTCTAGGCTACATAAAGCTTTAAAACTGTATGAAACAAGTTTAAGTCAAAACTCACCAGGAACTGCAATGCTTTATGAATGTGCAAAAGCCAGTGAATTATCAAATTAAGAAACAAAACGTTCCTTACTTGTGTCCCGGCAGTAGCTCCTTCATTACAGGATTCAAGGAATGTCAAGCTATCAAGCATTGGCCTGGCTATAAATTAGTCCTTCCTAAATTTCAAGCTTATAGTACACCAATTAAAAATATCTAAACATTTAATGCTAGATTGCATGTGATACTATAGATAAAAGATCCTGATCTTCCTTGTTTATGCCCATCACTAATATGGTGTTATCAATACTTTTTCTACTTTAGGAAAAACCATAATTGATTGTTGTTCTATTATCTTTTGAAAAATAAGAATAATCATGTTTTGCTTTTTTCATGCAAGGATGATCTTTCAGATGTGTAAAGTTATAAAAACTTGCATCATTATAATGCTTGCATATTGATAAAATTATATTTAAAAAAAATTTTTTTTTTACTTTTCTTTCTGCAGAATTACCAGGGGTAATTTCTGGGAAAATGTCATTTTCTTCTCCATTTGGTTAAGGTATGTGCCAAAGCAGCTTGTATTACTTGCATTCAGAGTAAAAACTTTCATACTGCAGAACAGATGGGTATTGTGAACTGTTATAATGGCAGGAGTAGGTTTTAAATAAAACATGGAGAATTTTTTTTATCTCATTAAGTTTCCAATTACTTTAAGAAACATCTTTAAAATGAATGCAAAAGATTCTTAGTGGAAGCTGTTCTTATTTTGTGTGATTAGATGTCTTTAGATATTATGCAGAGAAATATTGGCATCAGAACAACAGTGTCAACACAGCTTTAACTCTGATTTACAGTTTTCATGCACACTGCTGTACTTCAAATATACACAGTTCCTGGTATTTCTGCAAAATTGCCAGGGTAAAACACAAAAATCTGAAGGAACAACAAAAAAAAGGTACTAAAAATTCCTTCCCTTCTTCCCCTCAGTTTTCTACATTTACAACAGGCTCCCATCTTTCACAAAATGGCTCTCTGCACTTCTTTTTTTTCTATTCCTTTCTTCTACATTCCTAACTTTTCACCTCTTGTTTCATTTTTGACCGCATAGTGCATTTAGTAGTCTGTTTGCATATTTTCTGAATTCTATTAAGAGAAAAATTGGTGAACATAGCAATGTCTTATAACAGTTTCACCAACAGACTGCACAAACAGAAGATTATTTGGCACACTTTCAAATGGAAAAAAAAAAGAAAAAAACAAAGCTAAATAGGAAGAAAAAGGTAATTCTTCAAATTTTCACTTATAATACCTACTTTCTATTAAATCAATAATAGGATGAGGTAATTTCTGAGTCCAGTAGTTTTGCTAAGATTCAAAACATAAATTTTGGATTTACACCAATGACAATAACAAAGAAGAGATGGCAGTTGTCAGAAATCATTTCTCTTTGAATAAGCTGAGCTAGAATGCAATTTAAATAAGATGAGTCGGAACAGTAGATCAGCACAGAAGGACTATAGCTCAATATACAAAGCAAACATGTTTTGAATCTGAACACGTTTTGAATCTGAGCAATGAGAATACTTCCATTTATTAAGACATATACTGGAAGGGAAGACTGAAAGCTTGAAGGCTACAAATACACCATCAGGGTGGTCAGCCTCATTTGCCGTTGCACATTCCCAACACAGACAGGAGAAACTGTGAACAAAAATACCCAAAAATATCAACACTTTATTAGAACAAGAGTGACTTCCCCCTTTCTTGCCAACTGAGCTTCCTTTGTTGTAGAAATGCACTGAAGATAGCAGCTCAAACAAAAGGGGGATGGATCTAGTTTGAGAGTGCTGTTAAGAGACAAGATTTAGTTTACAGTTGCCTAAAGTATTACTTGATCTGAGGTACCTGCCCAATACTTAAAGATTTTTCTTGTAAATGGCAGCATGTATCTTGAATTCAGCCCACCTGAAGACTAGTCTAAACCCACTTGCAAGAGGGCAGTCGGGGTGGCACATACCCATCACAGGAACAGGGGGCTTCAATCCCATTATACCTCACCAGTGTCAGCCACAGTGAGTAAATTTTGCCCATTCTGTGACCCCTTAGGTTTCAAGTCTAGTGTTAGCCTCTATAACTGTCCTAGCATCAACTACATCAACACAGCATGGGGCTTCCTTCACCAGCAGATCCCACCAGCAGTTTCTAATACTACTTCTTCCTGCCTTTGAGGAACAATCCCCATAGCTTCACATTTCATTCCAGAAGTGAGCTACTGTGTCTCCATTCACATTAAAGGCACATGAAACCTTTCCACAGCAACCTAAACCTCCTTTGAATTACTAGCTGAACAATGAAAAACTAAATATTCTCCCTGCCAAGAATTTGTGAGATAAATCAAGTAGTCACCTCTAGGACCATTAAAAGCTGCTCAAGAGTTTCTTGTTTCCATGAGAAATACAAGATACAATTGCTCAGAAGCAAGTAATCTGCATTGGATTTTTTTGTTGTTGTTTAAAAAATACCAAGCATTATGTCCCCAGTTTAGCAGCCAAAGAGTTTCCAGCTTTTGAATCATTTATGAGCTGACTCAGGTGACATTGGTTTACTGTTCAGAGCAAACATAAGTATCAGCAGTTCTGTTGAGAAGTGGTTAGTTTTGCTTAGTCTTCATAGCTGCTTAGCACTTTTTAGTTGTTTCTGCTTGTATGTTACATATTTCTAAGAGGACCCTTCTCTCAGCACTGGTGAGCAAGCTGATGTTTTCTCTAGAATTATTGGGCAATACTTCCCTCTCAGATAAATTCTCCAGTGCATCTAGCAAAGAACTCGGCTGCATAGTCACACTGGAAAGGCAAAATACAGGACAAGACATATAGGTAATCTGAAACTCAGACCTTGCAACTTCCCTATTTTCTAATAATTTTTTTTTAGGGTCAGTGATGACAGTAAATAGGATTAGTTATAGCAGTTAAAGCAGCTGATAGAGTTTGGCTGCACATGAAGGCTTATGGCATGTAGCCATTGCTTCTAGCAATGCATGGATTATAGAATTGTGCATTCAACTCTTTGCTTCTCCTGTTAGTATTCTGCCAAGTCTTTCAGGGCTTATTCGTGCTTTTCAATAGCATCTGTACCTCTTACTTCCCATTAAAATATACTAAATTGAAATGCAAGGAGGTGTTCTCAACATTTCCTAGTTCAGTCAAGAGCTTGGTTGAGTTTGATTAAAGTTGTTAAGCAATTTTAATTTGGGGGCGTGGGGGAAATGAGGGAAGAAAGGAATAATCATAATAGAATTATATACCTCATTTAACGCTTAAAAATGATCTATGAGGCACCAACAAGATACAGTGGCTGTCAGGCCCAGTGAATGCAGTAAACAGATCAAATATAGGCACAGTCAAGTGGGAACTGGCACCTGCAGAGAAAAGTTAATGGAGTTAATGGAGTAATGTAACTGTCGAAGCAGTGGAAGAGAACAAGAGCCACCTAATGAGGAAAGGAGCAGCCCATCCTCTTATTTTCCCCCTCTGGTGCCTCTTCTTGCATCTGGGCTTTTTTCTCCAGGTGCCATATCCCAACCTCTTTGTGCAAGCCCCTTCTCTTAAGGGAGAGGACTTAAAAAAGCAGAAAGGGAATGAAGAGAGATGAAACAGCACAGGCACCAAGTCTGACTGCATTTGTGCAGAAAAAGAATGGATAAACCACAACAGGGTAACTCATGGGCTAGAAATCACTGGGGATTCCCCAAGCTAGGGAACCATTCAGCCAGTAGTATAAGAAAATTAGGAAATCCATTAAAATGCTCAAAGTCATGACCAGATTGGACACTTAGCTCTCCACAGACTAGTGGAAAGTATGGGTTCATTCTCTGTACAGTGTAGGTGATCAGTTAGTATAACTCATTAAAACTCTCCTTGTTTAATCAAAAAATCCTGACCTCCAGCACTCATTTTATTGTTACTTTCATAGAATCACATGGGGTTGGAAGGGACCTCTGGAGATTATCTAGTCCAACACCCCCTGCCAGAGCGGGTCTACCTAGAGCATGTTTCACAGGAACTTGTCCGGGTGGGTTTTGAATGTCTCCAGAGAAGGAGACTCCAACACCTCTCTGGGCAGCCTGTTC
Organism: Scolopax mira; assembly: GCA_004320125.1. Classification (NCBI taxonomy): domain Eukaryota; kingdom Metazoa; phylum Chordata; class Aves; order Charadriiformes; family Scolopacidae; genus Scolopax; species Scolopax mira. The sequence continues at coordinate 18,701 of BJBW01007441.1, read as the reverse complement.
CAGTGCTCTACCACTCTCACAATAAAGTTCCTCCTCATGTTTAGGTGGAACTTCTTATACTCAAGTTTGTGCCCGTTTTCTCTTGTTCTGTCAGAACAGAGAACACTGGGGAACACTGAGAAAAGACTGGCCCCATCCCCCTGACACTGTCCCTTTAAGTATTTGTATGCATTAATTAGATCTCCCCTAAGTCTTCTCTTCTCAAGACTAAAAAGACCCAAGTCCCTCAGCCTTTCCTCATAAGAGAGATGCTCCAGGCCCTTAATCATCTTTGTGGCCCTTTGCTGTACCCTCTCCCACAGTCCCTGTCCTTTCTGAACTGGGGAGCCCAGAACTGGACACAGTACTCCAGATGGGGCCTCACCAGGGCAGAGTAGAGGGGCAGGATGACTTTCCTTGACCTGCTGGCCATGCTCTTCTTGATGTACCCCAGGATGCCATTAACCTTCTTGGCCACAAGGGCACATTGCTGGTTCATGGCCATCCCATTGTCCACAACAATTCCCAGGTCTTTTTCCTCAGAGCTTCTCTCCAGCAGGGCAGCCCCTAACCTGTACTGGTGCTTGGATTATTTCACTCCAGGTGCAGCACCCTACACTTGCCCTTGTTAAATTTCATCAGGTTTCTCCCAGCCCAACTCCCCAGCCTGTTCAAGTCTCTCTGTATGGTGGCACAGCCTTCTGGGGTGTCAGCCACCCCTCCTAGTTTGGTGTCATCAACAAACTTGCTGAGGGTACATTCCATCCCTTCATCCAGGTCATTGATGAATATATTGAAGAGGACTGGACCCAGTACTGACCCCTGGGGAACACCACTTGTTACAGACTTCCAGCTGGATTATGTGATCCTAATCACAACCCTCTGGGTTCTGTCTTTTAGCCAGTTTTCAATCCACTTAACTTTCCATTCATCTAACCCACACTTCCTAAGCTTAGCTATGAGGATGCAGTGGGAGACAGTGTCCTTGTTTCATAACAATGACCTCTGACAAACCTTGCATCCTGTTTTATGCTATAGTTCAAGCGTATTTTCATACCATCTAAATGCATGTCTTCCATTTGCTCCAAAGAGCAGACTATCAAAAGGTAATTTACAGCTTGCTTTCTCTTTATAAACACTACAATATCCCTTTTTCTCCTTCCATCATCTCTCTTCCTCATTTGAGAGTGGATAATTCACCAAATAAGAATTACTACTTACTCTAAGCCTTGCCCAGCTGGACAGCTCAGAGCACCTTCCTTCGTTTTTTTTCCAAGTGAGTGAACTCGCTGCCAGTTAAGCCTGTGAACAAGGAACTATATCCACTTTAAAGTTCTTCATACTGAAGGATATTAATCAGTTTGTGGTATTTTATTTGAGCTTGCCTAGAAAAAAAAAAACCAGCTGACAGACAGGTTTTGAAAAACTTTCTTTACAGTATAGTCAAAAACTCCGTTTTTCCTGTTCTCTTACTCTTTTCCAATGAAAGAGGAGCAGGTAACATCACCTTCAGAAAGAACTGCTTTTGACACAGGTTTTTCCTGTTTCCCAAATGTGCTCAGTGATTTTTCTTAACACACAGAACTGAAAGCCAACTAAGGAGTATTGCCATTCCTCTCCCTACCCACCATCATCCCCAAGAGTAATTTTAGTGGAGCTTTGATTGATGTCAAATGAAATTAACTGGAAACATTTAATGTGTTTAACATGTAAAGGCTTAGGGCTCTATTCACTCAGAGTTAGAGACCTTCTGTGCTTCATAAACTCACAGAGGACACTGAAGCCTGAATTTCAGCTCTGCAGCCAGATGACTTATTAAACAGCACCTTGACTTCTGCTGTTGCTGCTGCTTTTCACTTCATTATTAATAGGTGGAGGACTCGAAGTGATGGCAGCAAGGACAGAACCAAAGGTCCTGTAGTAGAGATGCCATTCATTTTAGTATTGCGTCCATCATTAAGCATTAGATTAGATTAAGCTGTGGTTCCCTCCGCAGCTGTTGAAAACCCTGGTTTAACCAAGTGAAAAGGAATATTGTACTTCAAATGGAAGGATGTATGGCATGCCTGCTAACAAATAGCTTAGAGGGAAGAGTTCTGAGTGGAAAGGGAGGCCTCATGAGGGATCTGCTCTAGAGGGAAGTTTTCTTCAGCTTTCTTAAATCTAGAAGAGTCTCTAGTCATATAAAGTATTGAAAGTTGAATCATTTCTCTTGTACTTGTAGCAGCATCCTGAGAAGAGAGTTTTAAAGTTAACAGGTGGCTATATCAACTTAGAACTTTTTTTTTAAATATGTACTTCCTTTTGACCCTCTATCAAAGGTAGATTAACCCTCATAATAGATAAATACAAGAGACTCTAGGACCCCTTAGTCAACTACACTTGAGAACCATAAGAAGTCTTAGAGAGGAGATCAAGGGAACAGTTACCAGTATTCAGAGATCCTGTGTCTTGACTGGGGCAGAGAAGGGTCCAAACAAGCTACAGAACCAGTGGACTTGACTGACTGCAACCATCTGGCAGGTATTTTTCTTAACCCACAAAACCATTTGAGAAATAAAGGTTACAGAGTATTCTCAAGTTGTAAGTAATTGTAGAGTAGAAGAGTGTGAAGTAAATGGGTACTTCTTATAAAATTAATGCCTTTGTGAGGATTGGCTCTCTTTTGAGAAGAGTCTTGTCCACTCCCTATAGCAAGGGCACTCTTTTCTCCATTCACAGCCACTGGATTACTTCTAAGGGAGCATTTCTAACACTTTGTTAACCTTAGATCTTGAAGAGAACATAGGTGCAATAACAGCACGTCCAGGCAGTCTTTGCTCAGGGAATGCTCCATTTGAAATTAGTGGGAAGCAGAATAGATATAGCCTGCTGAGGACACGTAGGATTGAACATTAGTAATTTCAAGAGGATTTACTCTTTGTACCTGCTTTTCTACTGGAATCCAGTGTTACTTTATTGATATGTGAGCAAGTCTATTGACAGTGGAGTTTTTTTCCTAAGTGACAAAGAACCTTTGAAAGATCGATCTATACAAATGCCAGACATTATGCTTTCTACTCTATTCTCTACTCTTTGCCATTTCTAAGTGTATTTGTTTGTGCTTTGTATTACCATATCTGTGAGAAGCCTCATAATACTTTGATTATTTACCAACTTATTTTTAGCACACAATTGATATGCCAATAACTTTATGCTTCAGTGAGACAATTTCAATCTATTACTTAGTTATGACTTACAAAGCTTGCCAGTAATTCTTCAAAATTAAGCTGCAGTCATGACTTCAGCAGTGTATTCACTACAGCAGTGACAATAATGGAGCAGTTACCATAGAGCAATGGCCACATGTTACTGTGTATTAATGCAGATTATTGGCTTTCTGAGCAATTCTTTCCCCTTTATAAGATCTTAACAGGAGTTCTAGAAGACAATCTTAGGATTATTACATACTTTAAGTAGTAAACTCATATCCTCCTTTCTACAAGATCTTTTGTTTTCATAGTTCCTTTTACATCCCCCTTTATCCCAAAATGCAGTAAGACTTGGGTTTCAATTGCCGTGCTGTGGAGTCAACCAGTAAGTGGGGAAAAGGCTGAAATAAGCCAGACTTTTCCTGCTCATTAAGGATTAAGTCACTTGCAGAAACTGCAGATACGTTTATCTCTTAAGGTGTCAAAGGGAGAAAGTAAGAATGCAGTTTATCCAAAGTACAAAACCAGTTGAGTCATAGACCATGTAAGCATTCTCAGTCAGCTAAATGTGAAAGGAAACAAGTCCTTAAACTACCATCAGGAGCATGTATATAAATATAGGTCACAAATTATATAAGTTTCCCAAAAGTGAAGCCTGCCACCGACTTAATTCAAAGCTTCAGCTTTCCATAAAATTAAGCTAGAAAATTAAGAGCAGTGAGGACAATGCTTTCATTGCACTTTTGTCCTTATGCAGCAGTGTGGAAGTAGGTTTACTGTATATGCTCTCTGCTTTTCATTCAGTTCCAAACAGCTGTAGGATACCTTTTAGATGAATAGTCTTGAAAGGTTAATCAGCAGCCATTTTCTAGACTTTGTGTGAAGGAAAGGAAAATGGAACCAGTTTTGTTGTCTTTGATATCATCTAATTTTGTGCATTTTCACTGTAAAATAGTTAGAAAGTATCAAGAAGGATCCATCTCATGCAAATACAAGGTCACACCCAGTGAATAAGAGGCTGGCAATTCCAGTGGGTCACAGGGTCACATTGCTGTTATTTATTTCATAACAGAACAAAGAGGAAAATTTCCTTCCATGTCTGCAACATGAAGCACACTGCAGCTGCAGATGTTACTGCCATGTAGTAAAAGGGATTCAAACAGCCTGTATCGACACGTGTTTGAAGTGACTTCAGAAAAAGCATCAGAACTATCACATTTCTCAAACTCTGTCTAATACAACTGAACAGCCAGGTTATTTATAATTATTGCTGGATCAATTTGCAGTGATAGACCACTGTCCATCAGCTAATCCTTGGGGTAAAGTTCTGTCATAGAGAGGCACTCAAAACATCTCTAAATATCTCCATGTACATAAATGCACAGCTACACAGCATGATCCTTAGGTCATACTTTACAAAAACACTATTCAACCTCTTGTGATAAATGAATTACCATTTTTTTACATACTGAAAAAAACAGCACATGTTCTGACTTAGGTTAAGCAAAAATAAAGCATCTCTTTGTGAAGAACAGCATCAGTTTGACGCCAAAAATCATGCATTACTGCAGTTCTTTGACTCTGCCTAGACTGCAGGTGCCCACCAAAGCCACTGTTATCACTCATCTTCTCAGCTGGACAGGCGAAAAAAATGGCTTGGGGGTCAAGATAAGGACAGGGAGACCAATCAGCAAATACCGTCACAAGTAAAACAGACTCAAGTTGGGGAAAATTAATTTTATTTCTTGAAAATCAAATCAGAGTAGGGTAATGAGAAATAAAAACTAAATCTTACTACACCCTTCCCCTGCCGCTCCCTTCTGCCTGGGCTCAATTTCTCACCCAGTTTTCTCTACCTCTTTCCACCGAGTCTAAGGATGCCTCACGCTCCTCCCCTGCTCCAGTGGGAGATCCCTTCCATGGGAGACATTTCTCCATGAACTTATGCAATGTGAGTCCTTCCCATGGGCTGCACCTCTTCACAAACTTCTCTAGTATGGGTCCCTTCTAAAGGGTGCAGTGCTTCAGGAACAGACTGCTCCAGTGTAGGTCTCCTGGAGAATTACAAGTCCTGCCAGTAAACCTGCTCCAATGTGGGTTCCTGTCTCCACAGGGCCACAGGTCCAGCCAGTAGGGCTTCCCACAGGGTCACAGCCTCCTTTGAGCATCCACCTGATCCAGCTTGGGGTCCTTCATGGGTTGCAGGGTGACAGCCTGCCTCACCATGGTCTTCATCATGGGCTGCAGGGGAATCCCTGCTCCAGTGCCTGGAGCACCTCCTTCTCCTCATTCAGTGACCTTGATGTCAAGCAACAAGAGAGGTGTTGCTCTCATGTATTCTCAGTCCTCTCTCTGGCTGTTGTGCAGTAACATTTTCCCCTTCTTAACTGTGTTATTCCAGAGGCAATACCACCAATGCTGGTAGGCTCAGTCTTGGCCAGCAGTGGGTCCATCTTGGAGCCAGCTGGCATTGGCTCTATTGGACACAGGAAGCTTCTAGCAGCTACTCGCAGAAGTCATCCCTGTAGCCCCTCCCTACCAAAACCTTGCCGCACAAACCAAATAGAATTACTAAAGAAGTTATAGTCTTTTCCTGAAGCAGCCAGAGAGAAACAAGAAATCCTTTTGTTTTTAAACCTGAAAGGCACACATCTTGAACTCATAACTAACCAGCTGAAGGAAAGAGTAATCCCATTTATCTCAACATACAGTTTTATATTATGAATTCCTAGGAGATAGGAAGACAGAAAACAGAAGTAGTAGTAAGATGTCCAGGAGATGCAATGTCAGCTAGATAACTGCATTTTCACAAATTATGTCCATCAATTTATAAGCTGTGTATCATACATGAAAGCTCTGAAGAATTACTGGGTTTGCATTCTACTTTTACATCAGCCTTCTATTTCCAGAACAACAGTAGCAAATTTTCATAAACACAGAAAATCCAATATTAAGAGATTGAACTCCTAATTCCACAGAAGTCACTGTCAATGTTCCCACTCTCTTGACCCCACTTAAATAGGTTTTTTTACTGGATAGAAGAGAGACAGAAGGAGTTTAACATGTTAAACTAATAGCAAGCACATTCCAGGCCACCTCAGAAAGACAACCTGCCTAAACTACTGAATAAAAAAAAAATTTTAAAAAAATCACCACTCCATTATAAATTTCACACCGCAACTAAACTGCCCATTAAAAACAGATGAGATGGGAAGGTTGGCAAAGGTCAAAAACTTAACGGTTTGCTGAAGAAACAAGGGCAAATGTCAAAAGCAGGCCAAAAGCCCATCTCAGAAAGCTTTTCATCAGTAAGTGTAGGGAGTTGATGACTCCACCAAGTCATGGGATATGAAAACATGAAGTAGTCTCCATCTATCAGGGACTATTAGAGAAAAGCAGCACTTGAAATTCAGAGTGCCTCTCCTTCCACAAAGGGCAGTTTTTATGACAGCTGTCTGTGGGGCTGCATCACACAAACCAAGAGTTCAGGGAGCTATGAATTGAGATCTATCCAAGGCAAAACCACACCTGAACCAAGGAGTTGCTGTTTTTTAATTATGACTTAAAAATTATTTCAGGTCACTGAGGCAGTACTGGTGTAGGACTGGGCAGCACTGCCTCCACCAAGTGCACGTGTTGAAGCTCATTGCCACAACGGGAACAGAGAACTGCCAATTGAGCCTCAGCATACAGTTTTTCTCAGCATGACCGTAAGCTATAACCCTCTCACCCCAACATGAAATCAGGACATTTGCACCATCATTTCCTTCCCAGTAAATCAATATTCTGTCACAGGACAGACCACAATGAAAGCCAAACCATGACAACAGCTACTGCCTAATCCTATTGCTTTGGGACGAGCAAAGAATTCTGGCACAGAAAGAAACAGTTCTCCAAAGCTTCCTAGGGAGGTCTGAGGAGAAAATTGGAAGTTCACAGCTCTCCCTGAGGAATCAGATGAGATGGCAATGCTGGAGGAGAAGCTCAAAGCAGCTTATATCCAGAAAAAGGAATTTGTATTTGCAGTTTCCAGCTGCTGGAAGCAGGAGAATGTCTGTAATCATGCCTGTGAACTCAGTCACTCTCCTCTTTATTACAAGTCCCTGCTTTAAAATATAAGAGGCTGCAAAATCTGGAGTTAAATACTTTAGGACTGGAGACAAAATCTGAGAAGCAACAGTAAAATAATTTATCCCACAAGAGATTTCACTCATCGCTTTTCAGAGATAAGCACACAGGGAGCTGACAAGATAAATTTGCCCTTGATATCTTCCTGGGTAACCAGTGAGGAAATTATAGTCAATTTCTTTACTGAGCAAGATATTTATTTTGCTTAAGGAAAATCATGTTTCTCAATTATATGTAGTGCTTCTGATGAACCATTAGGGATGGGGTGAAAAAATAAAGCAAGCTTTAGGGGTTTAAAGTGACTAACAAATACAGCAGTACATGATTTTCATGTATAAGCAGAAATTAAGGGTAACAGCCTATAATTTGGTCGTATGCTTAAAGCAAAGCACTCCTCTGCTTGAGCCATGTGATACCAAGATTTCTAGAAGCTCTCATAGGATCAGGCCTTTTTCTTTGTCTGTTAAAGGGTTTAATCATATTAAAATTATGAATTGAATATAATAGAAGCTTTCTCTTTTTTAAAAAAATAAATAAATAACTGTAATTCAATAACATTTCAGATACATGCACACTTATACTGCTGTCTCAGTTTCTTTCCAAAATAATTTTTCAAATTCTCTTCCCTCAGTGAAAGAAGTTAAAGTAACCTGCCCTGATATATTAATCAGGATTATCTCCCAAAGCCTTGTCAATAAAGATCAACAACTTTTTTACAGACTATACTAAACATTTTTAAAATTTTCTTTTTATACTCCCTGTCTTTTTCAATGAGGCTGATTTTCAGTCCATTCTGCACACCTAATATACTGTGCTGTCTTCCAAAATCAGCATGTATTTATTAGAGAATCATAGAATGGTTAGAGTTGAAAGGGACCTTAAGGATCATCAAGTTCTACCCTCCCTGCCCTGATCAGGGACACCTCCACTAGACCAGGTTGCTCAAAGCCCCATCCAGCCTGACCATGAACCCATCCAGGGATGGGGCAACCACAGCTTCTCTGTGCAAGCTGTTCCAGTGTCTCACCACCCTCACAGTAAAGAATTTTTTACTAATATCTAATCTAAATCCCCCCTCATTCAGTTTAAAACTGTTACCCCTCATTCTATCACTACACACTCTCATCAAGAGTCCCTCCCCATCTCTCTTGTAACCCCTGTAGGCACTGGAAGGGGCTATAAGGTCTCCCCAGAGTCCTCTCTTCTCCAGGCTGAACAATCCCACCTCTCTCAGCCTGTCTTCATAGCAGAACTCCAGCAGAGCAGATGATGCTCTCATCATCTTCATGGCCTCCTCTGGACTTGCACCAACATGTCCATGTCCTCCTTATGTTGGGGGCCCCAGAGCTGGATGCTGCACTGCAGGGGGTCCTCACAGAGTGGAGTAGAGGGACAGAATCACCTCCCTTGGTTTGATGACCATTTATAATTATTAAATTAATTAATTTATAATTAATTAGAAGCTAGAAATGCTTGCGGAACCAGGGTCCCAGGTCACATGGTGTTTAATCAATTGACTGTACAATGAAATGAGATTGATTTTTTAAAAAAACTTTCTAAGTATGAGTGCTTCTGCAACATGAAATTGCTTTTGCTATTTAGATTTTATCTGGTTTCAGACCTTCTGCAGCTGAAAGTCTTCTACCAAGTTACAGGCAAAACCTTACAGAAGCTTTAGTACATCTCTGTTTTACTAGGCACTAATCTCAGTTGGCCATATACCAAGTGTTATTTTAAGTGGAGGAGATTTCTGTGAGTTCAGATAAAAGCTCCTCTCCTTAATCAAGTTTCAATCCTGCTAATAAACAGAACATAAGTGCCACTGCCATAGTGCCATTTCACACTTCTATCAAACTGAGTAAAACCAAGCTAGAGTCAAATGAACCCACCGTTTCCTTAGTATCATAAACCTAACACCTATTAATGAAAAAACGTAATTAATTTCCCTTATGGCAGACTCAAAGCCCTTTCTACTATATACTGCTTTACATTTCAAGGATTTAGACAGGCAACCAAACCTGATTGCACAGGATGCAGGGATGCTCCCTTAACTCTGGCTATTATAGGATATTTTGATCACCAGTTATCAACTAAGGACAGAACCATGGCAGCAATTTTGGGGTCAGATGGGGTATAGATGTGCTTCTTTGCTGTAGAAGAATCTTTCCTCAAACAGCTTTTTGTGCTACTTTTTCAGGCCCACAAGTCCAAAGCACATAACATTACATTTTTTTATATAAAAAAAAGAATTCTTAAATTAAGTGGTATGCTTTTTGTAAAAAAAAATAAATTTGCTGACTTTATGCTAAACTCCTTTTCCCTCACAGTTTAAAGTGATCTTTGATGCAAACTAAAATGTGCAGGTGTCAAAGTGTATCAGTATCGTATACCAGAGATGTGCACAACTGAGGTTTTTTTGGCACTTTCTCCTTCCAATTTATTAAAGGTTGTGTCAGAATAAATTTATGTAAGCAAGGACCAGATTTTATTAGTGGAACATCATTTGCTTTTAATGAATAAAGATAGTTTAGAAAAATAGCTGATTAATCTAAGCTAATATTTGCGAGATGAGCTCTTTCTCCTCACTACTATCACTACTTGTTTTAACCTTGCAAGTAAGCGTAACAACACTACCCAATAACAAAAAAAAGTTGTGTTAGGGCTGCAATCCCAAATCAGCAAACAGCTCACAATAATTTTGTGTCTATCAATCATTTTTCAACATGAGAATGTGTGTTAAGGCTCTGCTACTTTAATGGAACTTTATGAAGTGCTTAGATTTATGTAAATTTTTTTCTAAAGAGAAACTCATTCAGCAAACTCTCCAAGACTGCAAGCATTTACGAGGTTATAAGAACAGGCTAACAAACAAAATTCCTCCACAGTGGATGAGGACAGACAGAACAGAGATGGCCCCTGGTCCCAAAGTCTAAATTACAAACTCTTGGCATACCCTGAGGACTGTCCATCAGGAATGTAACTGATCCTCCCAAGCAGAGAGAGATTAAAACTGACAAAGGAGCTCTCCAAGCTATCACAAAGGACAAAGATGTTGTCGAGCAATCCTCCCAAAGAACAGCCCTTCCTCCCTTTCCAGCAGGCTTGTAGGGACTGCTTTATCCACCACAAGGGGTGATTTTGATTCCTGCTTGTATCTTATTATCAGCCAGACTGAAATAAAAGAAAGCATGCCACAGTCACATAAAGCTACTTTGAAAACCTGTGTTTGATAATACCCCTGTATAGGCATTGCCAATCTCTTCCAGGGTGCAACAGTAATGAAATGCAAGTCATCTGTGTTAAATGCCATTAACACAGAAATTGAAAAAATCCTGCTGGACATAATTTTTCAGCACTTCTCTTTTAGTCTTGGGCATCAGAGTTCAGGTTGCAGCAGAGGCACTGGCAGTGCCCTTCCTCTCCCACCCACTTTGCTGGGCACCTCTGTCAGCCACAGACGTTGTCTGGGCATTGGAACGTGTAAAGACACAGACCTATAGAAGGCATATCCATAGATGTATCATCCGTTACTTCAAAACCAAAAAGAGCAGTGCCTCCAAAATGCCATGGAGCCATGTATCACCCATTACTTCAAGACCAAAAGGAACAATGCCCCCCAAAAATCATGGATCTGTTACCCAGTAGGTTTTCTTTGTTTTTCTTGACACAACATAGCAGAAGGGCATTACAGTTTGACAAGAGTAAATCCAGATTTGGGGTCTTGCTATTGGATTAGCAAAATTAGGACAGTTGATGCAGTGCCAAACCCATTCAATCTTATTCTACTTTTTGATGTTTAGGACAACTTTGCATGCTTTACATTGGACCACACCCTCTTTGTACTTCTGCAGACTACTTAAAGATGAGCTCCACCACGTGCCTGGTCCCATTTGGTCATTCGTGATTATTATCATGTTTATCCCCCAAAAGGCCCAGTAGTACAGAGATCATCCTTTTTTTAAACCTCATCAAAAATCCGTTAGAATTCAGACACAGATCTGTCAGTCAAACAGAAGCAAATGGTAAAGGACCATTATGTTTCCTGTCCCTAATCATTATGGGCTACAAAGATAATTAGCTTCTTGGTCTGGGTGTCTCTGAGGTTTTGGGGAAATACTCCTACAAAAGATTTTTCTCTTATGCTTTCTATTAGAAAGCTTAAAGGAAAGATTTCTAGACAGATAAGGCCCAGATGCCACCAAGATATACCAGAAGCACATTAAAGGTTTGCATAACCTTTGACAGAAAATGTACTACACACCCCTGAGAGCAGATAATATGATAAAGCCAGGTACTTGTAATAGTATCTTTGCTAGGCAACCAGTTATCAGCATTCCTTAAGTGTGTTGAGCCTAAGCTTAAATCTAAATCAGCTAAGTTCTTATAAGGATGCAGTTGCTCAGTTTTCCCCAGCGTAGCCCTGCTCATATTAGAAACTAATAACAAGGATTTAGAAAAAAGTATATTTACATATTTGTTCCATTAAGAAAAGATGTTACTAACCCAAGGTTGGTGTCTGTGTATAAAGTTAAAAATCCCTTGTGTGCCCAAACAATTATCATTTGAGAGATTTTCAGTCATACACACTATGTGCCTATCGATTCCTATTAATTTGAAAAGGCTGCTGGTGAACTGAACGGCCACTTTCCTCTTCTCTCACAAATGTCTGCAAATATATGAAAATAGTCTCAGCTATTTCACATAGGTCCACAAAATAAGATGAAAGACTCAGCAACTCAAATCCATGTGCAGCTAAACTGCACACAAGCACAAACTAAAAGGCCTCTTTCCTATTATTCCACATTTTTACAGTTCATTGGTGTATAAAGTAGCATCCAAACAGCCTGAAACAATTCCATCACTGCTGTAATTACAGGATTCCAGCAATGCACCACTAAAAATGTCTTCTTTAACTGCTTTCATATTTTTCCATAGTATATACCCTATGCCAACCTGCGTCTTATATATATATATATATGGTAAGAAGCAGTATGTAGGCTATTTACTATACACAATCTATATTTGGGCTGTATATATACACACACACAAATATATACCACCACCCTAACCTCCAAAACTAGTCATTGCTCCAGTAGCTCAGTACACAGAGTTATTTTAAAAGACAAATGGGATACTGTGGGCCATGCCATTATGCTACCTGAAAAGAGAATTTTTAGCACAAGTCTAGCAAACACTGTGCATGTATGAGACAGTATCACCCCAAATTCAGCTGAGTAATATCATTTTAAACATCTACAAGATCTGTCCCATAAAGCAGTGGTAAGATCTCTCATCTAAGTTACCTACCTACACACGAACACTCATTTCGTACTTGAGAACATTTATCTCTCAAGATTGGGTCCATTTGATAGATTAGTCACAGGTTTTCCAAGCCATGCTTCACACACAGCATAATATAGCTTATAGCATGAATCACTATGCTAAATAATCTAGAAGTACATTTCAAGAATAACTTTTACTATACTTTTTACTGATCTTTCTTTGATGGATCATAATATGATCACTTTAAAAGTACTTTAAATAATAGCTGCACTTCAAAGGATTATTTTTTTTCCTTTTGTCTTATTTAAAACTTATTACATCAATTGTCATGTGTCATAGCTCAGTGTGATTATTAACAGGCTGATGTTTAAATATTGCTTCCTTATGAATTTACTTGTTGTTACCTGTTGCATTCACCCCTTTAAGCAGGAACATTTATTTCCAATGACAGCAGCCTCTACCACTCTAACACACTTTTTCTTTTGCAACCTCATAGCAATGCTGTTCTCTTTTATTACTAAATCCTATGGACTCAAATATATATTTTTTTTAAATAACAGGTGCAGGATCCAGCAGCATAGATTATAAACCTTGCTGAAACAGATGTCATTCTGCACCCTCTGGTTTTGAGGATGCCATGTTGTTACAAGGCATTCATGTCCAGGAGTCAGAAGATAGAGGTTCCATTTCCAGTTCTTCCTTTGAAGCATTGAATAATTTCTGAAAAGTCACTTGATTTTCCTCCATTAGGATTTCCTCCTATTTTGTTTATTTAAATGTTACAGATGGAAAAGACATGCTCCCTACTTGGTTTAGGTTTTTCATTAGAATAGTATTTGCACCTTGAATATGAAAATGCTAGTAAGAAATTTTGGAGCTGTGGGGAGAAACCCAAAGCAGAAGCAGTATGTGAGTCTGGCTGTGGGAAATCCACTGTCTCCTTATCTAGGCTTTTCCATCTATTCCACATCCCCCAAATTAACACCATGATCACAAGTAAAGATGACTACATGCTGAGGACATAAGGGAAGGGCTGCATTTTTCTGTCCTTTAGCAGTGAGAAACTACTCCTTGGGAAGCCAGTTAAGGCTGTGAAACTCTTTTCTTGTAGTGCATACTGTGGACTGAGGAAATTAAATCTCCTTTATTTTTTTAGAAGAGAAAACTACACATGTGTACATAACTATGCCAGGCAAAACTCAAAGCAAAAGAACATTGAGTTTTCCCTTTCAAGTCCTTTCCTCCCCACCCAAAAAGTACTGTTTTCACATCCTCTCATTACATTATGGTATCATTGTTTTTATTCTGCCTGATCTGAAGCAAAGAAGTGATGTGTTGCTGGTCACACAAGGGCAGTACCAAAGATTTAAAGTTTGTTAAAAGCATCAAATAATATTTTCTTTTTCCATTTAAATCATACTTTTTCTCTCATTAGCAAGCACAGTTCATTCTCATTCTTCTGCTGACAATGATGAGTATTCTTTTATTGAATAATGCTATGCTTTCTGCCAGCCTATACTTCTGTTGGAAGGCTACTAATTTGGAGTTTGGCCAAAAACCAGAGAAGATGAAAAGCGCTTTTTTCTACATGTCTTATGTAGTTCTCCTTAATAGAGGATAACTTACTTTGTAAAAGGTGAGAATTAGAGGTTAATTCTGGAAAATAGCCTTAAACTGAGAAATCAGCAGCTAGATTTAGAAAACCAAAAATTACAAGTTAGATAAAATAATTTCAAGTAAAAGCCAAAGTTCATATTATGAAAGTGAAACTTTTCTAGCAAACAGCTCGGTACATCTGCATAACATACAGCAAACTAATGACCTATAAACACAAACATCAAAGTAATTTTTTGTAATTTTTTTTAATAATACAATTTCCTTATGCATTGGTTGCAAACACTGACATTCTTGTTCAAAGCCGCATTTGCTGTGTTACTTTTGTGGTATCATTTCAAATGTTTTACAGTTTTGGGATGCAAACTAGTCTGAGCTGTGTGTTGCACAACTGTTCTTCCAAGTAGAGCAACTGAAGTTCATTTTCAAAATTAAACTTTACAAAAGGAAAAAGGTAAAGAGTTGAAGTTTGCATATACTAAACTCATGGTATAGTTTTACTACACAATCCCTTGTAACACCCAGCTTTCACCTAGCCATTTCTGGTTTGGCAGCTTTACTGTTTTTTTAAACTTGCCCTAGTTTGTGAGTGGTGTGTCTTGCCCTCCCTCCCCCCCCTTTTTTTTCCTCTCATAAAAGTGTCTCAATCTATAAAAATATCTGCTTTTCTGCAAGTTCCACTGCTCTTCATTTGTAAAATAAAGGACATAAAGACAAGCTATGAGGCACTATTCCATAGTCAATGTACTTAACAGAAGTATTAATACACTAGGCCCTCTAGGACTCAAAATTAAATACGTACTTGGCTTATTTCATTGCCAGTTAAGTTTGTTTCATAGAGCAATTGATCTAAGCTTCTTCCTTAAAAAAAAAAAAAAATAAAAATAAAAACCAACAACAAAAAAAGCAAAACAAAACAACAACAACAAAAAAAAAAAAAAAACAAACAAAAAAAAAACCCCAAAGAACTCTTTCCTGCTGGGAAATGAAGTTGTTTATTTCCATTAACATACTGAATACACCTATTCATGCTGACCTGGCCACACATCAACACTTCTTACTGCATGAGCAGATGATCACTCTAAGTCACATCCATATTATTACTAAAATAGAAAAATCAGTTTCTAGCATGCTACCTACATCCTGTAATTCCTGCAACTCCAAAAATGCACATTGTACAGCTACAAATAATGAGTGACTCCACTTGTTCTCCATCTGTGCTGCTTCTATCACTCTGCTGTCTTCAATCATAGACTCTCTCAGTAAGGAAACCCCTTGAGCAGAAGAGGAAATAGAGGGGAAATGACAAGAGAATAGGAAGGGTTGCTATACAGAGTTACATTAAGAACTGAAAAGGAATGCTTCATTTTGCCGTGATACTATTCCCAGAGCCCCTGGAGAAAGACTCTTCTGACTCAATTGATTGACTCAATTCATATGGTGATTATGTAGGATTAGGTTTTCCAATGAAATAAGGAACAATGCACCAGGAGAAATCTGTTCTCCAGGTGTGGACTCAAAGCCACAGAGCTCCTCCATTTGCACAGATCTTTCTGCTCATATCAGACAAGGGACAGAACATAGTTATGAGCACAGGATTTTAAGCATTTGCTCCTCCCTCATTCTGGGACCTGTTTAGATCCCAAATGATCTTCTGAGAGTCTGGAACATGACAGTCTAGCTCTTGTGGCTCCATATGGAATCACAGGACTGTTTATTTTGGGTCAGAGCAACTGATTCTCTAGTACAGTAGATGAAGACAGCAAACACTGCAGATCGCATCTCCAACATTCATACTCAGCTTCCTGGAGTCACAAAGCAAACCACACCACTGGGACAACTTGCAGATGTCTCACATATGGGGGGATTTCCTGTAGGAACACTGTATTTAATACATGTATACATCAAGCACCTCCATTCAGCAAATTGCACTTCACTATATACCTTGCATACATCAAGTGTGTAATGATACAAGGAACACCATGAGCACCAAGTAGCAGCCACTCAAAACATAGCCTCTGAAGCTCAACTGGATTGTTGAACACACCCAATTTTAGACAGACTATTTTTTCCTCTCGGATGAGAGACTACCGTCTAAAGGCTTGGACCTCACTATCAGCTAACATTTAGATATAATGGATTAAGAAGCAATGACTCTAGAAAGTATTCTGTATGCTCTGCCTCTGGTTTTGCAGTAATTAAGGTTATTTTTAGGCTAAGACTATTACAAATTGTTGAGTTCCTTGTTATCTATGAGCAAAAGCCCTGGCAAAGTTGCATTTGTTCTTTTAGCATGAAAAGAAAGCATTAGTAACTGACAAGACTTTCCCTCTTTCCATTATAAAGGCTTTGTTTTTCCCCCTTTTCGGATGTTTTAAATTAATTGGCTTTCACACCATTCCCTGTCTGTTTAGTATAACCAGTAAGTGTATTTACCCTTTATCTCAGCCCTTCATAGACAGGTTTCTTTAGGGAAAAAAAGGCGGTTATTGACACAGCTACCACATGGTATGCCATTATTACATATAGGAGCCTGCACTCCCAGAAATTAAGACAAGTCTTGCTTGGCACATCCACATCTGCATTTAAGCCTATTATTTGCCCCCTTTTGCAGGTAGAGATACTCTAAGCTTCATTTTTCATCTTGCTAAGCCAAGTTTTAGGGCGCCTTCACTACATGCACTGGGTGTCCAACTCCGTTTACCTCCAGTCCTGTCTCAGAAATGAACAGGAGGTAAATCACTGTTTGGTGTGCTTACTCAGATCACAGGCAATATGCATTCTGCTTTGGTCCATGGACACTCAAAACTTACACCTCCAGAGCACAGGCTGGGCCTGTCTTTAATCCTCTAGGAAGTAAAGGGACTGATGATACTAGGTAGTGCCTGGGAAATATTGGCATTGGCTTGCTGGTAGCATTCATTAAGAGCAATGCTTTATTATATTGCTACTGCCAGGCAATCTCCAGGATCATTATTTGTGCACTGTGTGTTGGTTTCACTCAGGAGACACAGACAAGTACAGCCCATAAAAGAAATCTGTTAATGCCTACCATCATCTAAAAACTGTATCACAGTTCTGTTGGGCTCCACTATGAGATGACCCCTATTACATCCTGTCTAATGGTATAAATCTGTTGTCCCTTCACTGAGCAGTCATTATCAACCAAACAAAAGCTAAAAAAAATAAGCCCTCCAAATGCCAAGACAAGGATCCTTTTATTTAACAAAATACTTTCAGATAGAATTTGGGATTACTTCCACCATCAAAGGAATGTAGATTGATAACCCAGAAGTCAAATGAATGCACATATATCTGATCATGTGTGTTCGTGTTATTTAATATCAAATCTTGGTCTTTTTTATTTGAAGAATAACCCCCTTGGCTAAGACATAGTTTTATCCCTCAGATTAATTAATTACACTTCAATCTTAATAAAGCCAGATGTTTTAAATGTGGAAGTCACATAAGACCAAGTATAGTTCCTCTTTGTTCCAGATGGAGTGGAAGTATTGTGCATCTATTATTTTGCTCCTGTCCCCTGTGAAGTGGGACAAGTACTCTAGTCCAGAGGCAGAAACACAAATATTCCTGATTCACATTTGTCTTCTGCTTTCTCTAGGATGAAGGATGTTCACAACCAATGACATTCTGGGCACTTTGTTTTTAGGTCCACCACACTAATCGGAAGTTTCAGTTCTACATTCAGACCTCTCAACAGTGGTGATGGGAAGTCTAGGTTGTGTTTTCACTTCACATCTGTTCCTCCTTTTATAATTTGCGTGATCTCTGCAAAAGGCCAAGGCAGAGCTTTAAAAAGGGAGGGTAGACTTGAGCATGCTTTTGAAGCTGAGCTCATACAGCCCCGGCAGCAATTGTATTCCAACTCCTTTCTGCAGTCAGAGGGTTGTGAAGGGCACTTAACCTGACTCAGATAAGCATCTATGAGACATCATAAACATCTAATTCAAAACAAACTGAAGTGGACAATGCCCCGGAAAAGTACAGGATTAATTGCTCTAGATGTTGATGCACTTGAAGTCAGGGAGTCAAATAATGTTCCTGCAGTCAGTCTAGGTGACAAAGAAGGAATCATAGGAATCTGAGCTCTCCATTATGCTTTGTTTTCAAAGAGGTAATAATTCATAGATTCTCTAACACCACTGGCCAGA
Source organism: Scolopax mira (assembly GCA_004320125.1). NCBI lineage: Eukaryota > Metazoa > Chordata > Aves > Charadriiformes > Scolopacidae > Scolopax > Scolopax mira. Next base: position 334 of record BJBW01007441.1, on the reverse strand, counting down.
AACCACATCAGTGTATGGTCATACCACTTTCCACTCCATTAAACAATTTTCATGTTATGTGAGAAACAAAATAATACATGATGTTTTAAATAAAAATAATTCAATTACACATCCAGAGCACCAGTGTTTGTTTACTCAGTCCACTCCAAGCTTTTGAATAAAAAACTAGAGAGTCCTAAAGGCAGAATGACTTGGAATATCCCAATGAGTGGATTAAAAACATATTTAATTTCATTGAAATAGTTTTTCTCCAAAGTAACACATTTTGTAGAAATGGAAAGACCATCCCAGTATATCACTGAATATCACTGAAATTTTTGGAATTGGAAGGGAC
>BJBW01007440.1:0-19265 GCA_004320125.1 Scolopax mira | reverse complement strand
CCTGGACACGTTCCTGTGGGACCTGCTCTGGCAGGGGATTGGAGGAGCTGATCTCCAGAGGTCCCTGCCAACCCCATGGGGATTCTGTATGAGATGCCTTTCCGGGAGCGGGCTGCAATCCACCCACAGTACTTTTTCCCCACATTTTTTGCTGTGCTTTGCTTGGGACCAGCAAGGCGGTGCCCCGACCCCGTTCAGCTGTTTAAACTGATCTTCCAGCTTCCGGCCGTTGGACGGAGGGAGCTCAGCTCTCAAAGACCGGAAAACGATACTTTTTTTTTTTCTTCTCCCCCCCCCCCCCGAAAACCCGCGGCGCTGCAGAACTGTAGTGCTCTAGACTTTTGATTTTTAAAAAAGGAAAAAAAAAAAAAAAAAAAGAGAAAACAAACTAAGCAGGATACAGTCGAGCACTCCGAAAAGCCTCCGGGAGAAGCGGGGTTGTCCCGCTCAACAAGCCACCGCCCGGCCGTGCGGGAGGAGCCCCGCCGCTCCCAGGCAGCGGGAAACCACTCTCCGGGCCCGCACCGGGAGTCGACCCCCTCCTCCCTCCCCGCACGGCGCCCGCTCCTCCCCGCCCACTCCCGGGGCGGCTGGGAAGGGTGCTCACTCCCGCCCTTTCTGCTCGGCCGCCGCCCGGGGGCGGTGCGGGGCGGTGCGTGAGGGGAGGAACGGCGCGGCCTGGCGCGGGGCGGGGCGGGGCGCCGCGCGGCGGGCGGGGGGCGGGGCTCCCTCCCGCGCCCAGGGGCGGGAGCGCGGCGGCGGCCCCGCCTGCGGCGCGCGGAGGAGCTGTTCGCCGCCCCGGTGCTGAGTCTCCCCCCGGCTCCCGGCGGCGCTGCCTCCGCTCCCCGGCTCCCCCGGCGCCCGCCCGCCCTCCGCGCCCCGACCTGGATGCGGCAGCTCCCGGCGCCCCCGGCTCGACGGGGGAAGGCGGCAGGTAAAGCTTCTCCCGCACCCCCCACCCCCCCCCCACACCCCCCCGCCCATCCGCATTGCTTCTCCGCATCCTCGCCACTCGGAGCTACCGGCGGGGCCCGGCCCGAGGCGGGAGGCGGCGGCCGGCGGAGAGGCGAGGGGTCGGGCGGGGAGCGAGCACCGCGAGGTGGGACCGCGGGGAACAAAGCGGTGCAGCGCGTGTGCCTGCTAATTAGTTGCATTATTTTAATTTCCGGGGGTGAGGAAGTGAGCGGAGGGGAGGGATGGCTGGTCAGCTGTGAACGTTTGTGCTTCGGTAGGTGGTGGGGGAAAAAAACCCACTTCAATATATTAATTTGCTCTGGGAATCATGTTCCTGTGCTCGTGGCTTAGCTGTAGAAGAGAGAAAGGCAGTGCTTGCCACACAGGTAAGGGAGTGCTACAGTCAAGACTGCAAAATGGTTTCCTTGAGTACCCTCCGAGGCTGGAGATTTCACACAGCGATTTCTCACTTAGTTCTGTGTGGATGACTAGTCCCACCAAAGAGCCAGGACAAGCAGCTGAAGGTTGGAGACAGACGAGCATTCATGGGGTCTCTGTGAATAGGGCTCAGGAAAGGGAGGAAAAAAATCCCCCTGTATTTAAGGCCAAATGACAAGTGCCATCCTACATGAAGTCGTTTACAGCCGAGCATTGTGCTGCTGTGCCTGATGTTTCAGGCTTCCTCTTAGTGCTGGGTGATGAACAGAGGATATTAAACATGCATAATAAAGCAGCAAGTGTTCTTAACTGCTTAATGCGTAGTAGCTCCTGCCCACAAAGGATTGGTGAGTAGTATTCCTTAGCCATCAAAAGACTGAATATATTATCCTAGATGGAGTAGGCTGCAGCTGTACTTTCCTTTCTTTGTTTTTGTTTTTGTTTTTTTTTTGTACTGGTAATACAGGTTGACTTAAAATTTCTCAGGGTGGCATGTGAAGGAGGAGGCAGACGAAATGGAAACTCAGCACTTTTCTTGTGTGTAGATAGCAAGAAAAGTTTAACCTAAAAGACTGTATGCAGCCAGACCAGGAACTTGCACTGTTTCTAAGCTGATTTTGACAAGAAACTGAAGAACCAAACTAAGATTAAAAAATCACTTCCTTTAAAAAAACCAAATGTAGTCTAATTAGCATACTTGTAACACTTCTGCCCTGTTCCAAGAAAGAATTTCTTGGTGCATGAGGCATCCCCCACTCCCCATGTTACTGTGTCATGTATTAAATCAGGAAAAGAGCCAAAAGACAATTGCCAGAATCAGTAAGGCAGGTGTTTAAAAGCAAGTTGATGTGACTCCTATCAGTTCCCACGTTATTTAAGATTCTCCAGTCTGGATAGAAACTTAGTACTTCTCATATTTCATTGGCTTGACTTTTTTTTTTTTGTACTAATGATTTTATGGTTCATGTATGGAACTGATTGCCAGGATAACATGCATTCCACTTGTCTCATATAGGCTGCAGTGTAATGGGGTTTGTGCTTTACTGTAATAGAAAGAAGCTGAAGAGGTTGGGTACCATCTCGCAGTCATTGCACATCCAAATGTTTCCAGTGGACCCTTGGACATGCAGGGGCATAATATCAGGCCCTTAAAAGTAGCCTTTGAGGAACTGGGTTAATAATTACATTAGCGCATTGCTATAAAATTAAAAATCAATTTCTTCATATGACTGTATGCGAGGCAAGCTTCCCTCCCCCCGAGAAGCACTGAAAGATTTCCTGACACACCCCCCCTCCCTGTCTCTGCCTTTTAGTCTCAGCCCCACAGAAGCCTGGGAGCACATGGTTGGCTACGTGGGATTTAAGTGATGCTATTGAATTTTTTCCATGGTGAACAATTACTATAGAGTGACAAGTCAACCATTTTGATCACAACAGATCTAGCTCTGTTTAGTGATGGTAACCGTGTCCTAACCCAGTCTGAGCATCTCACTGGGGCATCTCACTCTAATTTAAAAGGATACATACCTTAAAATAGGTTCTCATTTTGGGGTAGGAATGAGAGAGGCTGAACACCGAAAAGACACTATAGACATTTCAATTGTGTATTTTCAGTTGCTGCTGCCTGCACCAGCCCTTAAGCAGCCACTGAAATGCCAGTGGAGCTGAGCAGCGTGCTCTGACCGCACCCCTGCGTTGCCATAATTCTCAAACCCTCTGCTGGCTGCCAGGCTCCTATTTTCACCTGCTCAGTTCAGACAAAGACAGAGCTGCTTTGTGCTGATGAAGCTAGCGTAGCACCCCTTTAATAGAACCAATCCTCTGCTCTCCCCAAAATATGTTAAAAAGGGCACTTCTGTTACCCTGGCATTGTTTATGCTAAAGGCTGTTGCAAATAAAACATTTATGCTAATTACTTAGACGTCAGCTTGGGCAATAAACAATCAATATTTTTCTGATGTAGGATCCACCACAACTTTCCCCTGCAGTTATCATGCATGCAGTATAGTAAAGCTCAAGTTGCAATCTCTTAGTGGAAATGTTTGTTTTACCTTCTATAGGAGACTGCTGAAGTCACGGAAATGTTCCCATTACACTTAAGTAAAAGTCTTTTTTTCAAAAAGACTTGCACAAAAAAAGAAAAACAGACCTGGAAATATTTTTACCATTAGAGCCACTGTTATGATCACACTACACAGCGATGCAATAAGGTTTTGGTTTTTTTTTTAAAGAATAAAAACTATTTTTCAGCACAGTCTATACAAAAATGCTATCATTAAAAATCAACATGTGCTACTGGAAAGCAGAGACTAGTGCTTTTTTACTGTTATCTGTATGAGGGAGAGTGATAAGACACGTACTTTCATGAAGGAGAACTTTGTGTTACCAAAAAAAATCTTTTAATGCGCTGTTTTTCCATGTATTGAGGCTGAGGTGGCCTATGTATTTTCTACAACTCTAAAAAGAGAAAAAAATAATGTATTGCATAGTGCCAATTTTCTGCTTTAATTCTAGCAATGGTTGGCACTGAATATAACTAGATTTTTCTTATCTCCATAAATGTCTTTAAGTTGTTAGTATGATACTCCCAAGTTTACCCTTCGAAGACGGTATTTAAATGCACAACGCAATAAGCAGTTACTGAACTGCTTCCTCTTAAAGAAAGGGCCTGCTAACTTAAAGAGAGTAATCCCGGTGTCTTGCTTCAAGTAGCAGGTAATATTCTCGGTAATTTTTGAAGGTATAGGTCCCTAATTTGCAAATATTTAACTACAGATTTTAAGCATTTGTAGTAAGCTCTCTGCAACAGTCAGTAGGAAACAAGAAAATTGTTGCTGCTCTCCAAGCATGATTGCTATAATCATGTACTTTTATGTATCGCAAGTCAAACTCACCATAAAACCTGAGAAAATGTTAGTCTACGGCTGAATTGTGCTATTGTGGTAAAAAGGAACAGTCCATAATTCAAGCTGACAAAGATTTGTGCAGAAATATTCACTTCCATTCTATTTCATCTTGAACAAGGAGTTTCTGAGAAACATGTAGTTTGGGGACAGTATGTAGAATTGCAAGGAACACAAGATTTTTCTTCTTGACTAAGTTCTACTCAACTTTGTTTCTAGTGCTTGGGACGGGGGTAAGAAGAGGAAGAAGATGGGATAGAGGGAAAGCCCTGTGCTTAAGGCTGTATTTATCCACTAGGCAGTCACAAGACTCTGGCAATTCCTGACTTAGTCGTGCAAATACTGCTCTTGATTGCTACACTGCCAGCTCACTCAGCTTTTATTCTAAAATCAGGCAAAATGTTTCCATACCTTAATGAAGCGACCAGCAAACACCCTGTTAAGTTAAAACAGGAGCAAAGAACTTTGATGATTATGGAAAATCCTAGTGAAGGTAAGGGAGACAGAGAAATCTCTCAAGTCCTGCATGTTCTGACTTTTGTAAGTCTGAGGTTTAACAAGTATATTTAAAGACCAAAGAGAAAGCACTCTGTGTGTGAGCTGACCCCAGTCTCCTCAATGGGAGTGGATGCCTGGGCAGCATGCCTGCTCTTCTGTCTGTGGGAGGATTACTCCCTCTGGCTGCTGGCCTACTGGGCTTCAGGTTAAATCCTACTTTCTAGGCTGGATTCTTCCCTCACCCACTCTCCTACAGACACCATAGATGATGTGCCTGGACTAGCACGTGTTCATGAGAACTGCACAAAGTAACTTACTCTGTCAATCTTCAGTTTCTCTTTTGCATTTTTTTGGGACTTGTCTGAGGCTGCTATCAAAAAGTTTCGGGATGTTTTGGGTCTTCTGTTTTTGGGTTTTTTTTAAAACCTCTTGCTACCTGTGCTCAAAAGATGAGACTTGACAAAATTTTCAAGGTGTTCCCTATGAAACACACATGACCAAATTCTTTAAAATTTCTGAAACAACCAGAATTTCAATTAGCTTCAGTTTAAGATGGTTATACAGTCTTCTTTAGATTTTGGACTCAAGATGTCTCAGATACACACAAACAACATTTCACTCATAAGAAGTTTAACCCTCTGCCTGTCCACTTAGCTTTATGCCTGCAGACAAGGACTATCTTGCTTCCATTTGCAGGTAGAGAGCAGCTCTGGTGACATGGTTTGGTATCTTTGCTTTGGAAGTGCATTAAAATTTTGGCATTACAGATACAGAGCAGATAAACATTAAATTAGCATCCTAAGAATATGGGAAATGATTCTTAGAGGTGCCCTTTGTTAACATTCCCACAGCATCTGTTGAAACTTGCACTTTGGAAACTAGCACATGACCTGTGACACAGCTCAACTACAGAATTAGAACAAGATTTAACAACTCTGTTCAGTTTTACAGTCATTTGAAATGCATTTTCTTCACAGAATCAAGAGGATGTTTACTCCAGAAATATGTTACCAGAGAATGGGTTGCAATTAGACAACATAGGCTGAGAACTTCTCCTTGAAATATGAAGTACATCAAGTCTTAGACTTGTATCACTATCTCATGGGAAAAAATACCACAAGATGCATTATGAGTTCAGTGCAAAATGCTGAGAATGTGTCCTCGGCATTGCTCTGGGTAGCTGACTGGTATCTTAAGGAATACATTTTAAAAAGTTCAACATGTTTACTGTACAATCACACCCCCCCACCCCCCTCCAATTCCCTTGTTTGCTAAAAGGCATCAACATGGACAGGATTCTATTGCTGTTACAGAATTGCAAAGCTTAACTACATACAGCTCCTTAAATCTGAAAGCTGAGATAATAAATGCAAGACAGATATTTTTTCCGTTGGCACTCAAGAGTTCTGTCAACTACTGTAACTCAAGCACAATCTATTTCAGTATTAACAATACTGAATAACCTAATAAAAATAACCTCTACAGTGAAAAGCTGTACCTGCCACTCAAAAGTACACAAGTTTTTAATATATTTTAAAAAACTGACTCAAGGAGAAGAGAGAATCACAGGAATCCATCTGTTCCTCTTGACTATTTCTAACAAGTTAGCATTTGATTAACAGTTTTGCTTCAACACAGGTTTGGGGGTTTTGGCTTTTTTTGTTCTTTCCTACCTATATGTAGCTTAAAGCTCTATAGAGTTTTATTTTTCATCACCTACCTGTGCTCCAAGTATAGTAGAAGCTATTTATTTTTAAGCACGATGTCTTGCTTTAATCTCCTCTCTGCCAAAAGGAGCTAAATAGTCATTTTACTCCACTTACTCAGACATTGACAAAGCCATATTGGAAAAGGGGGCGAAAATCCATAGACTCCTTTAGGGTAACTGCAGAGAGGGTGGGAAAAGGATTCATGGTCACTCGTCTCAGTAAGTTGTGCAACTTGTTTTTCTTTCTTTATTGAGCAGTTACCAAATGGAGAAAAGGCAGAGTTTACCCCTGCCTGGGAAGATTCAATATTATTTCAAAAGAATTAGCAGCTTATGAGTTGAGGGGCTGTAGCTTTTTATACAGGCTACTCCACCCTTTCTATATTGCTAAGCAGAACTGTCTGTCACTGACATTGAAAACGATGAGAAATTGTGTCTCAGTGAGAAATGATGAGTAAAGCGAAGATACATTAAAATAGCGAGTGTGCCCTGAAACACTTCAAATATCACAGACTGGAAGAAAAGCTAATCAGCGCAGCTAATTCTGTGAAATCAGTACTGCCATACAGATGAGAGATCAGAGCATAGCTTTTTCTATAGAAGGGCTTCATCCAGCTCAAAGCTGAACTCCACTGATGACCCTACCAGGAGAAGGACAAGACAGGGAGAGTCTAGAAAACATGACATCGACAGGAGTCTCCTATCCAAGCTAAAAAAAACTGGAAGAAAGATAAGAATCTTGTTAATTTTATTATTTCTGCGTGGGCTGGGACATGTTAGTGTCAGAGTCAGAGTGTAGAGAGACATTTGTGTTCTCTTGTCCCCATGAAGTGAGAGGAAAGAAGGATAAAATCCATGTTGGAATCCCTTGGTGCCTCTTTGAGAGAGAAAAATAGGGACATTTAGTGCCCATAATTACTTCCTGAGCATAAGGATGCATATTTTGAGGAGATACACTGGATATGAGGATTCTTGCTAGTGATAGAGGATGCATATACCATTGCTTTCTTGTGATGAAAAATAAAACTCTATAGAGCTTTAAGCTACATATACCCTTCAAACATGGCAAGACAATTTGAAAATAAAGATGATTGTATAATCTAAAAACAGCACTTCATTGTTTCTAGTCCTGGGGAAACTTTTCTCTTCTCTTACTCCCACACCAAAGGTGAAAAATTACTGAAAAAGCCTGTCCTGATAAGGTGCAATTATGTAGATTGCTCTAGCTGCTGCCAGTGTATCAGTTATATGATAAGCATTCCTTTGAAAGAACAAGTACAATGGAAATGAGACATAAGAAGTTGGCTACCGCAGACTGGCAGACCTAATTCCAATTGTATACTGCTGTAAATGGATGGGCATGTCTTGGCTATGAAATGATTTTTACTCCCTGAGAGATGGCCCTGAATTTTTCATTTCAGCTACCTTGTCGAACTATTAATTTTCAAATAACATGAGTAACAAACAGATAATTGTAGCTTTTTCAAAGCCAGCTTTTTCATCACTTCTGAGAACCTCCAGCTCTAGCCCAATATTCTCCTCTTTATGTCTTCTAAAGCAACACAGTAATGTGTCCAAGGTACATAAGGTGAAAAGATACAGGCACAGCTCAATCTTTCTTGAACATGAAAACCTTTACTGAAAGTTTCTCTGACACACAGCACACAGGCTTCTGGTGCACACATCTAATTATATTAGTTTGCATTCTGGTCCTGCAATAAAAGGCTATGGAGCACAAGAGTCAACCTATAGGTGCAGAACACTACCTTACCAGATCACTGGGTCACCACGAATTAAATATTCCGTCATATGTTCCCTCTTTTGACTTTCCAAGACAGTCTGCACAAGTAATGTACAAGAAATATGAAGAGTTCATCTCTGCCAGTTGATATGGTGCTTGTTTTCAGTATTTCACAGTCCTAAGGTCCTTCAGGTTTAGTTTGTATATTAACCTTGCAAAATTTGCACACTAAATTTTTTCAGAAAGAAAAAGCTAAGACCAGTCCTAAAAGAAATAAACAAAAAACCCCCACATAGGCTTCCATTCATGTAAATCAGTCTCCTTGGGTCTTTATGCTTTTGACTATTATTTTTCCCACTATTTTCTCTCACACAAATAAGTTTCAAGCATCACACCAAAGGGGGGAAAAAGGATTTTTAATTTGTGTAGTTATTTACAATAACTTCTTCCATTACACCCATTCACTCCTTCCTCTGCTGGTTTGCAGCAGCTACTTACAATTCTTAGAAAGGGTTCCATAACATATCCACAGTTTCTAATATATGTATTTCTTTCCCATAGAAGCTAGGAAAATCCTGACAGATGGAAAAACCAGTAAACAGCTCCAGCCCTGGAAAGGCTGCATGACGAGAAGAGATTACAGCTCTAATTTTGTAATCTGCCTCTGAATCAGAGCTACTTCCAACACTGCTGCAGGGCTCAGCTCCAGCTCTCTCCATTCAGAACTTGCCTATAAGCAGTCTTTAATGCCGCATACAAGTTATATCATATCATATCATATCATATCATATCATATCATATCAATCATATATCATATCGTACCATTCATTTTTACAGAATGTGGAAAGTTACTTAATCTATCTTCTTGTTGAACCTGTTATAAGTACATGGAACCTGCCTTTGTTTTAGGAAGTATTAAAATAATTAATAAGCTTGACACAGTGATGTTTCTATTATTTTAGGATGTGGCAGATAAGCATATCTTGGCAACTGGAAGTGTAACTTACTCAGATAGTTTTAATAAAATATAAACCTATTTAATCTGAATACAATGTGAAAGGTACAATGAAATTAAAATCTGTGTTTTCCATGATGAAAAGATTTTATTAACCTAATACAATAGTTAAGTTTTTTTTTTACTTCACTCTTCCTTAACTATATTGGTTCAGATTTTGACTGGTTGATTAGCAGGAATTCTCTTTGGTATTTTGTTATTTCTCTTTGGATTTTGAAATCTTGTGAGCCCTAGTGGCTTGGGTTTTTTTGTTGTTTGTTTTTTTGATTGATTGGTGGGTTTTTTGGTTGAGATTCCTTTTAGTTAATAGGATGATAGTAGCATAGCATGTAAGTGCGTTTTGTCTGCTCTTAAAATACCCTTCCAATCACATTCTGGTGAATAGTTTTTTTCTTCTGTAGCATGTTGACTTGTTATTTCCAGTACAGTAAATGAACATAGGCAGTGTGTTCACCTAGCAATGATAGCACTCCTTAATATTAATGGGATGACGCTTAGTGTGAACCCAGTCTACAGATCACATCCTAATAACATCCTAATAATAAGGAAAGAAGGTAAGTTATAGCTCACCAGCTTTTGTCTGCAGCTTTCTTGAATTTGGCTACTTGCTCTTTTTAGCATAATATATCTGTAGCTTCACTTAATGACAGGAAAGTTTATTAGTTACCAGTTCACAATTTCAGACTTATGGACATTTTCAAATTCATCTGCCTCTTATGGTCATACTAAATCGTAAGGCTTGTCATGACTACACTTGAGAACCTCACTAAATAGGGTTTTGGAGAAACTTGTACAGACTAAAATACTAGTACTATGCCACCTTCCTACTGGAAGTTGACTTGCCTAGAGAAAGACAGAAAATAATCTATGCTCTCACTTTCTTCCATGCTCCTGTCTTGGCAGTTCTTACTTTCTTTGCATGAAGACTACAAAAAAAAAAAAGGCCTGGGAAATGCCAGAAAGACACTTTTAGTAAAACTACAAGCTTTTCTGTAACACTGGAATTGTTATACTATCATAAATTCTATTGCCAACACAGTAATATAGCTTTAACTTTTAGCCCAGAACAGATCAATCTATTAGGAACACACCTTTCCCAGTGTAACAGCATCGCAATGGGAGAAGACCTGTTTCAGCTCGGGTTTAGTTTGGAAACAAGCCTTCCTCACCTAGACAGGTCCTCACCAGAGGTAAAAATGACAGGTCTAAATTTACCCTGGAGGTCATAATTACAGTGGAGAAATAAAATGCAGCTTAGTAAATATTAGTTACCACTGTAAGCACACTCTGTTTTCTTTATCATTAAGAAACAACATGTATGAAAGACCCTTAAAAGATGAAAACCAGTAACATCTAACATGCAAAGCAATGCCCCAGGGTTTTTCATCTTCTGGGGCTTTCTTCATGAGTTCAGCTGCCAGCTACGGGTGCTTGGCTGACTACTATCTGAATTTGTCTAGGAAATGAGGTCTGAGAAAAGCTTATCAGCATACATTTATAAAAACAACTGGTATGCCTCTATCTTGAAATTATTACCTGTATGATTCATTTTACCCCTGAAAATTGCACTAACACCAAGTGGCGGTTTATAATGCTCTAGGCACAATCTAAATGAACCTTAGCTATTGGCAGATTATAAAGAAGGTATAGCATATGAAAATAAAGCAAACTGCTACTGTAGAAAGGGATACTATACACTTGGGACTTCATAAAGCAATTACGGTCTGACCAGTTGACAAGTAAATAGGACTTTTCATCAGGAAGACTGCTAGATTGTTTAGCGATATGTCAGCTCCTGAGCTACAAGACAATCTATCCTGTCTGTAATCCTGGTACCTCTACAAAGAAGTTGTCCCCTAACTTCTTGATAGAAGGTACCAATCTTAGGTTTCTCAGGAGCTACTACCTGAATTTACGCAGTATCTGAAAGTATTGAGATTCTTCTTTCAGAGATTTTAAAGAACAGAATTACTGGGAAACAACAAACAGAATTGGAATAGACTTTCCTTGCATTCAGATGTTCACTTTCCATGCAGAATTCAGAAGCAAGCTAGGTTGCCAAATAGAAGAAAATTGCTTTTAAAATTTCGGGAAAATAAATGAAGTCATAGAAAAACAAGTTGTGAAAGAACCTGGAAAAAGAAGGAGGCTGAAGAAAGCAACAGTAAGTGCCAAAGACTTAAGAGAGAGGATTGAAATATAAGACATTCGAGTGCAGCAACAATTGTTTCAAAAGTTTCTGAATAAATAAATTAACAGCTGATGGTGTACTCACTAGGACTTGCAGCTAGTCTGAGAAGGAGAGCTGTTCAGATAGTGAGTGAGCCAGCAAGACAGATGGCTGGTGAAGGAACTGACAATGCACGAGCTAGAACATTCAGTAGAGAGGAAAAACAACAGCTATACCCATGAAGGAACTGCTAAGCTCATAAGTGAAGCGAGAGGAATCATGTAATTTCAACAGTTTCCATTAAAATGTGGCTGATGTGCTGAACTGCTGAGCATAAGGCCCTGAGCCTGGTAGTTCAGCGTCAGTTCAGAAAAAAGAGACAGTGGAGTGATTGAAAGATCAAGTATTACCTGAAAAAAACAGCAGCAAATAGTTCAGAGACACACAACTGATTTCAAAAGCCAGTACTAAAAATGCTCAATAGACATAAGCACTGAAAAGATAAATCTGTCACCTACAATTCATTTGGTAGTTAATATAAAAAACTGTGTCTGAAGCTAAGAACTGTAAACACCCCCCAATTTAAAGTCTGACTACTAACAAGAAAATAGTTTCGACAAATTTTGTGTTTCTCACAGCTACAGATTTAGCATCAGTAAGATTCCATACATTTGTAACAGTCAACTGCAACCAATATCTGTATCTTGAGACCCACTTAATATATGCAATCAAGTTTCTACATGCTTCTGAATACTTTTAGTACAATCTGCTTCTCTTCACATTTACAAAAAAAAAAACCCTCTGGAAAATTTGTCCATAACAGATTCTTGGAAATAGAGTGACATAAATGTACGGGGGTTCAGGGTGGCAGGAAGAATGAGTTTGAGGATTGAATTGTTTTGCATGCCCAGGGAGGTGTCCTGAAGTCTTGTGAAAATTTTCTTAGCACTTGATACCATCATAAAAACAATAGTTCTGACAAAAAAGGAGATGCATAATAATACCCAAAAGGAGCACATAAATAAAAAGAAAAAAGAAAAAATTGTTTCTATATGGACTCTTGATGAGTCAATTTACTTTTTCTTACTCCTTTTCCAGACCATTATTATTGGCAATGATTGAGAAGATGAAAACTGCACCGGTCTTTTGAATTCTGTGATGGTGTTTCTGGATTTAGAATTGTACTACTATACAGACACAGACTTCAGGTCATGCTGTTTTCATGAAACATATACTGTATAATATTAAGACTGTTTAAGCTGTACAATTCAAGAAAAAAAGCTCATTGTTGAAGTCAGCTCCTCCAAAATTCTTGAAGCTGTGCTGAAACTTTTACCACTACTGCAGAAGAAAAATGGCTGTGGCATGGATGAGTAGAATATTAAAAATCCTGACAAATTTTGTAGAGAATAAGATTATCTTTCTGGTATTCATCAAATTAGATTACTCTCCAAGACGCAGAAATTTTTTAATACACAGGCTAGGCAACCTAATTAAATAAACAGTATGGGATGGCTCCAAAACATTATAGATCACACGTTAATGCAAAAAGCCAACGTAATTATGAAGCACCCATCCCAGACTTTTGGGTACATAAAATAGATTTAAACAAACCACTAATGAAATAATGAGTATAAAAGTGATCATCAGAATGACAAAAATAATTCAGTCCAACTGACAAAAGCTAATTAATTTGCTTACAGCTCAGAGAAAAAAAACACATCAGCAGCAAGACTACCAACATCTATTACTCATCAAGCTACTTTAAACAGGCAGGTAGTACAAATCTTAGATGAAAACATTCTTTCTGAAAGCTATAGAGAACTTATATATCAATTGGCAGCCTCTTCCTTTAAGTGGAAACAGGCTCATGGAGAGCTCATAGTGCTCAACCCACCCCTCCCCCTTGCTATCTACAGATACATCATAAATTTAAACACACTTTTCATGGCATTACCCTTCCTCTTCAAGCCATCTCTACTTTCTCTTTCTCAGCTTTTTGTTGCATTCCAGTTCTGGAAGGCAACATGAAGCAATAGCGAGAGGGCAGGAAAGCCACAGCGGCATAGAAGGAGATGCCAGGAGGGCTGAAGAAACAAGAAGACCAGAAGGCCAGAGAGCTCTTACACACTCCTCCCACGAAGTGCTCACTTAACACAGTCAAATTATGCCAGGTTTACACTCAGTCCTCTGATGTTGTACCTTAATCAGATCCCAGTTTAGGAACTGGTAAAAGTTGGCTAAGTCAGCCAGCCAGGCAGGCAGGGTAGCATCAATAATGATGGCGGGAGTTATTTATCGTAATCGGTTAAGATATCAGTTAAGGCACCTTTTTCCTGCTTTAAAAGATGACTGTGGTGTTAAAAGTTTGTTCCATAGTACCAGAGGGGGTGTGAGGAGGGTCAGTGACCACTCATTGCCGGCTTTCCTGGGCCACCCTGCTCTTCAGAGAGCCTTTCTGATCCTGAGCCTCTCTGAGTTCCGTTCCACCAGTGTCATGGCTTGAAATGAACCCTGCTAGGGTGTGGAGCAAAAGCCTTTCAATGGCAGTAGATTTATTAAATAATTAAATGTTTTATTAAAAGATTTGCTACTAAATGAAGAATGTTTTAATAGGGAGATTGTGTAAAACACTAAGGCTCTTGTTTTAGTTGGAGTGCAGCTTGTTAGCCAGACTGTACCAACCTGAGATCAAAGCGACTCACTCATTGTTTTCATTGAAAGGGGAGGGTCTGAAGCAAGAATTGGGACAAATGTGCCCATTTGCAGTGCATGTCATGAATGACCAGCCCATCTCACAAAGCCTGGAGTTAGTCAGAGGAAACAACAGATGATAAAAAAGTCTTACAGGTTAATGTCTTTCTGCTGAATTCACTATCTGCCCCTTAAGTGGGTGAACCTGTAAGCTGGGTAAGCACTCCTGGTCCTTCAGGGTAGGCTGGAATGGAGCTTTTCCATGAGTTTCTGTATTATGTTTTATTGAGACAGTGGATTTTAGGATCTTGGGCTCAAATTGATTAACTGTTCTTGTTGTGTGTGCTCAGGGGGCAAGAAGGAAACATTAAATTACACCCACTTGCTAATGAATAGTGTAATTATACGCTAGGGTATTAGATGGTTTTTACATTAAGTCCCTGATGGTTTTGTTGTCTTGTAAGAACCATCTGTGTTTAAATAAGCTAGAATTAACATTGCTTCCTTAAAAAGTCTGTATTTGTAACTGGGGTAAAGAGCATTTGTGTTAAGAAAATAACATGCTTAAATTTTCAGGGCAGGTGGTAGCATTAAAAAGCCAAACACTTCTACATTAGCTACCATGTACATCTTTTAAAGGCAAGAGTTCTTTAACACATGCTTGGAGACTTCTCCTTATAGCTCTGATGATAGCATGCAAAAAAGTCTGATGATTCTACTTTTTCTACAGGCAGTTCAAGGAACTAATGGAAACTGACTTTCTAGTGTAATAACTGTAGGAACTGGCAAAAGCTGTCATTTTAGTTTTACATTTGAACATAAAAGTGTAAGCAACTACTGTACTGCTAAATTCAAATATCCTCAAAGAATAAAAAACAATAAAACCCAACATTTATTCATGTCTTTAGGACAAAGAGTTGTGCTGATGGCAGAATTTTGGCCTTGGTACTCTGTGTTTTATAGTAAAGTTTAAAGTTGTGAAAGCTTCAAAATGTATAATTTAATCTCATTGTGCACAGTGGTTTCTTTTAGAAGTGATTCTGGAGCGTGTGTCAAAGGTAAGTGATACCATCCACTTAAATAAGAAGCGCTATGTTCTCTTCTGCAATTGTATAAATTACCAGTTGAATGAAGACTCTGTTGTCTTTTTTGCATATGTTGTGTAAACCTAATTAATTGACATAGATTCAATCTGATTTGGTTACAGGAAAGTTGTGAGGGATTGCTGCATTTTCTTCTAGGCCAGCTCACTGTTCTGGCTCTAATCTACTGTCCCTAGCGACACCCTAGGCTGGCATCAGTGAGGAACTGGCAAAAGGAAGAGGTGCTCAGTTCTGGCTCAGAAAGACTAATAAATAAAGAGGGGACTAATATATAAAAAGGGCTTAAACCCAAAACTGGCCCGTGGACAGTGCCAGTAAACGTAGGAGTAAGATTTGTCATTTAAAGTAAATTTATTCAGTGGATTTATTCAGTCTGGTCAAGGTTGCCTCTTGACTTGCTCCTCCCCAGGTAGAAATGCATAGTAGCATTTCCCAAAACCTTTAGTGGCTACAGTGTTGGTTTTGAGCATATGAAAACAGATTTGTAAGAGCTTGGAGCCAGGTTTTAAGGTACTTGGCATCTATAACTGGGGACAGATTTTCAAAAGAGGTTAGCACTGCCTGTTCTGAGCTCTTATGAAGATTTGTCCATTTTTATTTTGTGCCTAACTGAACTGATCTGTTGAAAATATGGTCCCTATAGCTAAGCATGACATTCTTTGAATGTCGTGAGGCAGTAATAAGATGTACTTAAAAAAAAAGCAAGCAGCTGTACAGCAGCCCCCACTCAGTTGAGTACTCCAACACTGCCACCCCATACACGGCTGAACTCTGGTATCTGCAGGAAATATAACTTCTTCCGTTGAGACCAAACAACAGTGAAGGTAACTATAGTTTTGCTCCCTGTGTTCTGTCTGTGTGCTTATTTGAAGTATAAGCTTCTGTGAAAGGGAGGCTGCTAGTTATGGGTGCAAAATGTCATGTGTTTGGGAAAGTACAGGAATAAAATGCTTTAATTAAAACTTAGTTAATTAACCATTAATAATATTGTGGGTTCTGAGATACCACCAGTGCTTCTAGGTTGTGCTGCCTTCTGGTTCCCTTTCACTATAATAAATATTTTTGTTCCCTTTCACTATAATCAATGGTGCAATTCCTACTGAGTTTGATTTAGCGGTGTTGAGTCTTGTGTTAAAATAGTTGCACTACAAACAAAATGAATGTTTGGTGTTGCAAAATACTTATTTCAATCTGCCATCCTTTGTACTAGCAGTGCTGTTACAGGGTAGTAATACTTATTCCTGTGGTCTTTCTGGCTAGTTCTGTGATTTATTGCAGATTCAGGCACTGCAGAAGATTTTTAGTTCTGTTACTGAATAATTCCTTTAATTTGAAATTAATTTATTTGTCCATTTTTGTAATGTTTTGGCATTGTCTTTGGACCCACTATGTCTGATTAGATATGGTTGGAGATTAGTTTGCATTTATGAGAAGTACTTACTTCTCATTCTTAGAGTTAAGTGAATTCTGTATAAGGACTTAATGTTTTATTATCAGGACACAAATGATAATTGTGAATTTGCTAAAGATTTGTAAATGGATTTGGATGGAATTTATTTGCCAAGACAAGCCACAGAAAGATAGTTTCCTTAAGTTTAGGTGCATTTTTCTTCCTTATTTAGTTTTTAGTCTCAAACTTTGCAATGCCTTATTAATGAATAGAAACTGTGTGTGGTGCACCCGTTTTGCCAAGTGGGAATGTAATGTTAAGATTCCTTGTAAAATTTCCTAGTCCTGCTTCCATACAAGCAGAAAAATAATTATTAATCGACTTTATGTGATAAAAAATTATTTGTTATGAAAAAGTAAATGCAGGAGACATAAACATGGCTGGTTGATAATAATTTATTATGCCTTTGGACAAAACTTCTTTTAGATAAAATCTCCATCACTTGGTGTCAGAATAAACTCTGGGAAAATGAATTACTATCTGTTGAAGCTGAAGAAACAAACCAATAATTTTCTGCGGACTTTTGAGGGGCAAAGAAAAGACACAGCAAATGAAAACAGAGCTGTATTTTTGTATGCATTGTATTTCTTTTGTGCCGTACTTGCACAGTTTAGATGTGTATTTTAAATAACCCAGGTTGAGAAGACTATAATAGTATAATTCTTATGTAGATGGCATAGGATACTGGTCTATATGACAGCATTGCCCATAGAGAGTAGCTGAGTGAACCTCAGATAAACAAATGAAAATAAATTCAAAATGGCTAAATTTAAGTCAGTAACTCAGAGCAGTAAGATTCAGAAACATTCAAATAAAGGTGATAAGGGAAAAGAGATGAATTGTTAAGATAACTGCTTTACAGATCTTTCATGAAACTGAAAACTGGACACTTAGGGCATCATGCTGTTTATAACCTGCCAGTGTCACCTGGAGTAAATTATAGGCTTTTTAAAGACTTAGTAAGTTAGAATAGTGTGGCGGTTGTACAGGTTGAAAAAAAAACACGCATGAAGAGAACTGCCCATAAACACTCACCACTCTGTGAGCTCCAGGTACAGACACTTCCACTTTGCTTCAGAGCCTGTCTGTGTGGTTGGATGGGGCCTCTATTTCACTTGCAACTGAGCTGTGATGACATATTATTCTGTTTTGTTGGTATCAAGTGCAAGAAAGTTTAATATATAAGATTTTGATTGGGCTTTGGGAAATACTCCTGTGTTCGATGTTAGTGTGGGCAGAATGTTCTGGAGTTGCAGTTATCCTTCTAGTGATGCATATATGCATACTAATAAACACATGTAATACGTGCTTTGAAGTCAGAGTGACATAGATTCTAAAATTATTGATATCAATTTCATGTAGCTGTTCCTTCTGTTTTATCTTGTGGTTGGTTTGTTTATTTGTTTGTTAAATGTAGAACTTCACCACTAAAATTGCAATGCATAGCCTGGACATACACTGTAGATCAGTGGAAGCTATTTTCACAGAGATATCACTGGGTCACTGCGCTTTCTCTCTTTTATGGTATGTTGTCATAGTGGTAAAAAGAAGGTTGAGAAGGGCTATGCTTATTAAATCCTTCGTCTTTCATGGCAAAGACTGAAGATATTTGAAAATTGTAAAAAAAAGAAAAAAATCCATCACAGAAGCCTAGGGAAATCTCACAGCAGTCACAAGCCCCATTTTGGACAAAGAACATTTGATGTGCTTATGATGCGACTCTACTTCCTTTGTCACACTTTTTTGGGGGTAACTTAGCTCTGTTTTACATCTGTATCCCTTAAATGTCCTTCCACAAATGAAGATTTAATTTGAGGGGCTAATATAGTGAATCTGATTCAGGTCACACCTCACTGACATTCTGAGCCCATTATGGCATTATTACTCTCCAATTACAGGCATGAAAGTAAGAAGCGGCCTAGTGATGAAGGGTATGCACCCAGAGCAGTGTGGCAAGAATTTTAAATAGGGCAAAAGGAAAAAAACCAAACCATATCTACTATATTGGTATCTATCAAAAGTGATTTTTCATAGGTAGCTACTTTGAAAGAGTCCCCAAGAAGTGTCAGTGCTAAACGTTACTGTGTCATCACCTGTTCATTCAGGCTGCAGACTGGAATTTGTCTCAGATATATATATCTACAATTCCTTTAGCTCTATGGACTGCATAGCACTTGTACTGAAACAAGGCCAAGCAGTTTCAAATTATAATGTTTATTTGTGAGAATAATGTTTAAGCTACACTTCCAAAAAAAACCACTCTAACACGGAAGCTTATTTTCTGCTTTTGAGTTTTATGTGCTTTCAGATTTGGAAATCAAGTATCTAGTGTCGAATGATTTATTTCATAGAATCATAGAATGGTCCAGGCTGGAAGGGACCTCCAGAGGCCATCCAGTCCGACCCCCCTACAGTCACGGGGACACCCCCAACTAGACCAGGTTGCCCAGGGCCTTGTCGAGCCTCCCCTTGAATGTCTCCAGGGAAGGGGCCTCAACCACCTCCCTGGGCAACCTCTTCCAGTGCTCCACCACCCTCATTGGAAAGAACTTGTTCCTAATGTCTAATCTAAATCCCCTTTCCATCCCCTT
>BJBW01007439.1:21834-39553 GCA_004320125.1 Scolopax mira | reverse complement strand
TCCCACCACACCAGCTTGAGCAAAGCCCCCTCCAACCTGCCCTTGAACCCCTCCAGGGATGGGGCAGCCACAGCTTCTCTGCCCAACCTGGGCCAGGCTCTCACCACCCTCACAGGGAAGTTTCCTCCTGCAGAAACCCCCTTGTGTGACCGATTCTGGAACCGGGGTCCACCCCCCCCATCTCCCCAGGAGGGAGTTTCTCCCAGGGTTTAACCCAGACAGAGCTTCTTCCCCCCGCATCCCCCCCGGGCCCGCACACACCATGACGTGGTACTTGATGCAGTAGTGGATGATCCAGGCCGGGATAAGGACCCGAATGAGGACGAAGCCGCTGGTCTGATAGGCCTTAAACACCTGTGGGAGGAGGGCAGAGCGAGGCGCGTCAGGCCCGGGCTGTGCGTGTCCTGCGGGGCCGGGTCGCTGCGTCCCCCCCCGGTTCCCCCCTCACCTGCTGCCGCCAGAGCCCCCCGGGCTGCAGGAAGCGCTCCCAGAAGGCGGCCACGGGCCCCAGCTTCTGCCGCGGCAGGACGGGCTCCCGCTCGCTCAGCTCCTGGTCCCGCAGCCAGCGCCGCCGCAGGGCGCGGAGCTGCTGCAGCCGCAGCCGCTCGTCCTCGCTGTACCCGCTCATGGCGGCCCCGGGCCCGGCCCCGCTCCGCTGCGGGCGCCCTGTCCTTCGCCGCCGCCGCCGCGCTCGGCAGTGACGTCGCCGTGTACGTCATCACGCTGCGCAGGCCGGGGAGAGGAAGCCCGCGGGTGCCGGGCTGATAACGCGGGGGTCGAGGGTTCGAGCCCTCGCCCCGGCCGCGGGGTGGCCACCAGGCTGGGAACGCTCGCCCCGCGGCGATATGGCCGAGGCGGGGCTGGGGACGCGCTTCCAGCGGCGCTTCCTGGCGGCCCAGCAGCTCTGCTCCTTCCCCTGGCAGGTGCGGTGCGGTGCGGTGCGGTGCGGCTCGGCGGGCCCCCGCGGGTCCGAGAAAGCCTCGGCTTTATTTCCCCTTTTTTTAGGAACTAGAACAAAACCTACGGATTTCACCAGATTCCTCCCTGCTCCTGGATATCCTGGACAAGGTGAGGTGGGGTGGCCCGGGACCACCCCCTCCTGAGCAATTAGTTCTGCTCGTAATTCCCCAGAGACGTGACCCGGGGTCACCGTTATCCACGGGGTCCGGTGGAGCATCACATTCCTTCCCTTCCTCTGGTTTAACAGTTCCTCTCGTCCAACTCGAGCCCCGTGTACTCTTTAAATGCAAAATAGGGCTAAATAGGCTATAATTCCACGTGGGTTTGCTATTGACTTGCTGAAAAGTGAAAAGCGCATTTGCTGCCGCAGATCTATAAAGTGGGAAAACAATTGGAAATTGCCCCGTTCCATGTTCAAGCTCAGTCTTTTAGCCCCAGACTGACTCGCGATGCGTTTTGTGACACAAGGAGCCAATTAAACCCTCCCGTCTCTTGCTCTGCCGTCCATGAAACCTTCCCTCCGTCACTGGTTTCCCCTCCTTGTTCTTGTTTCAGACCATTCTCCACCCCCTGGGTGTAAAATACCCCCCTCCCACCAAGTACAGGAGATCTTTTCTCACCCAGCTCATCAAAAAGGTACCGCTTTTCTTCTTGCTTACAACTCTTTTCTTGAAAATGTGCCACTTTTACATCACGAGCCAAGCTGAATTACTTGTATTAACAAAATAAAGCATTCGGCGTAAAATGTTGTGGCCAAGGACGTGTTGAAATGGGACGTAGCACCTGTTTGTTTGCTGTTTGAGGGGGATTTGGTCCCAAAACTGCCCCCTCTCTCTCCTGCAGCACGAGTCCGTGGGAGCTGAGCCCCTGGATGAGCTCTACGACGCGCTGGCGGGGGTTTTAAACGAAGAAGAATCCACCCGCTGTTACAAAAGCTACTTCCTGGTAAGAACTGACACCACATCGTCTTAATTCACTGTTAAACCACCAGAACTGCCACAGACTTCGTGGACAAGGGCAGAGCAACAGACATCATCTACCTGGACTCATGCAAAGCCTTTGACACTGTCCCGCACACATCCTGGTCTCAAAATTGGAAAGTCATGGATTCGATGGACGGACCACTTGGTAGCTCAGGAACTGTCTGGATGGCCACACTCAAAGGGTTGTGGTCAATGGCTCAATGTCCAAGTGGTGGCCAATGACAAGTGGTGTTCCTCAGGGGTCTGTACTGTGACCAATACTATTTAACATCTTTCTCAGAGACATGGACAGTGGGATTGAGTGCACCCTCAGCTGACACCACCAAGCTCAGTGGTGCAGTCAACACGCTGGAGGGAAGGGATGTCATCCAGAGGGACCTGGATGGGCTGGGCTCATGCAGATGGCCATGAGATGAGCCATGAACTCATGAAGTTCAACCAGGCCAAGTAAAACCTGGAACGGGTTTAAATTGGAAGAGGGGAGACTGAGATTAGACACCAGAAAAAAATTATTTTCTATGAGGGTGGTGAGAGCCTGGCCCAGGTTGCCCCGAGAAGCTGTGGCTGCCCCATCCCTGGAGGGGTTCAAGGGCAGGTTGGAGGGGGCTTTGCTCAACCTGGTGTGGTGGGAGGTGTCCCTGCCCAGGGCAGGGGGGCTGGAAGTCAATCTTTAAGGTCCCTTCCAACTCTGACCATTCTTTGATTTTAACTAAGCAATAATTCAGCATTAAAAGCAAACCCCCAGAAACCCAAAGCACCTCCTACCTTTTCCCAGGTGATTTTACACCGTCGCCCCATTGTCTGTGCTGACGTGTCTGTCTCTCTGCTCTGTGTCCCCTCCAGCCCTCGGGGGAGCCCGTCACCCTCCGTGAGAGCGTGGCCATCGTCTCCGGAGGAACCACGGGGCTCGTCACCTGGGACGCGGCGCTTCATCTGGCTCAGTGGGCGATAGGGAACAGCACCCTGTTCCGTGACAGGTAACGGCTGCGGCGCAGAGGGAAAGATATTTTCATACTGGGAGTGAGCTTCCCAACTGTCACTTCCTGATATACAAGGTTTCCCCCACAAGTAACTGGAGCAGCTACACCCTATCACTGCTGGCTGACTGCTCTCTCCCTGCACTTCCTGGAAACAAAGATTAGATTGTTGATGGTTTACTCAGAAATTATTGAAATAACCTGTAACTGATTTTTTCCTTTAGATATACATTGAATTGAGGTAGGAAATCAAAACGTTCTGAGTCCTACTAAGTCCCTCTTTCACTCCACTCCCCTTCAGGACAGTCCTGGAGCTGGGAAGTGGGATTGGCTTCACTGGAATTGCAGTCTGTAAATCCTGCCGTCCCAGGGCGTACGTGTTCAGCGACTGCCACCCCGGCGTCCTGCAGGTGCTGGAGGAAAACATCCAGCTGAACGGCTTGGAGCCCACAACCCCCCCTGGAATCCCAACGGAGGGGGCAACGAATTGCCAAAACCCCCAATTAATTGTTGCCGAACTGGAGTGGGGCTCAGTTACAGAAAAGCAACTCTCGGATCTTCAGCCCGACATCGTCATCGCAGCAGGTAGTTTTGTGATGGTGCCTCAGCGGGTGCCATCGCGCTGGGATCAAGTCAGAGGGAGAAACGCAGAGGGGTTTGTGTGCAGGAATCCCCCAGCCCCGCTCCCCTTCCCAGCACTGGAGGCACCTGACACATCTTCTCCCAGTTAATTTCACCATTCCCTCTTTTTCCAATATCAAGCAATTGCGTATGTAATGCCAGAAAGAAAATTATTTTTCCTTTCTTAGAAAGGAAAAAGTTTTCGAAATTTTTAGAATTTTTTTTAGAAATCCAAAAATGGAAGTTGATGAATCTGTCAACTCTTAAAAGCCACATCAACAATAACAGGCAATTTTGGCATTCTCTTGAGGGATAACACATTTGAAAGAACACGCCTCACAAACATCAAGTCTTTTTTAGTACTTGCCCATGTATAAATCTGAAGGAAGTTTTTTTAAAAAAGCTAATAATAGAAAATCTTGGGGTTTGGTTTTTCTTTTGGCAACAGCAAGGTTTCTTAGCTGTAGCCACAGCACTTTACTCCCTGATTTGGGGCTTTGTAAAGCAAAAATTACCTAAGGATTCAGGGGGACTAAAAAGACAAAATACACTGCCTTTGTCATCAGAGGTATCCCATGATGCATTAAATGTGTGAATTCTATAAATTGAAGTCACCTAACGCCGACTGCACCATTCAGAGAGCCCACAGACCAGCCCAAGCACTTCAAAACCAAAGGTGATTTATAAATCTCTCTGCTCTTTGCTGTTCCTGGTTATGGCAGGACATGCCCTCATGGGGTTGCACCCCTTGGTGTTTGTGGAGTAAACCACCTCCTCTGGAGTATCAGTCCTGAACACAAGTGCTAATTAGTGAAGCTGACATTTTGTATCCCTTAATGATCAGTTTTACCTTTCATTGCTATTTCTACTCTGCTGCAGTTAGTCCAAGTCTTTGGCAACCAGGCCCTAAAATACAGGTTTGGATCAAACCAACGCTTGATATTTCTGCTGCCTCCCTTAGGAGGGGCTTAAAAACAGTATGTGACAATGCATTTACAAAAAGGAGCGCTGATTTTTAGCAGTTTTGGAGTGATACTGGAGATGAGGGCAGCTTCGTGTAGCATGTCAAAGAGAGGCATTTTCTAAGATCTCTTCTTGGGAATTCTTAACCTCAAAATATGAAAATCACGTTCTCCTGCGAGATGAATATTTTATGTCTTTGTTTTGTAGCTTTCATTCTGCTTTTTGCTCAATTCTCAATAAATATTGAATGTTTTCCTTTCTGTGCAGACGTGGTATATGATCCAGAGATCATTTTAGCCCTTGTTGGTATGCTACAGAAACTCTCCACTTGCAGAGCAGATGGAAAACCTCCCGAGGTCTTCGTTGCTTCCACCCTTCGGAACCCGGACACGTATCACCTCTTCCAGGCTGAGCTCGGTACGTGCCTTTTCCATCAACTCCACCAGTAGTTTGGGCCTCTTTCCCCATGATTTAGTCTGTAACAAAGATAAACAGGAGCATTTTTGGTGATGGGTATTGTCCAACAGTGAGATTTTTTTTTATCCTAGACTTGGATTTAAGAGCAATCTGCCCCAAAGCAGTACCTCTTCCACATGGATTTGGTCAGGAGATTGGAATTTAGCCTTTTGCTCCATCAGAGCTCCCATCTGTTTGTGCTGAATTGAGGTGAATTGACAACGTGGTGACGATGGGAAACTAAAAAAGGGAGAAGCTTAAAGAAGGAAAACCATCTGTGCAGCTCTGTCACAGCAGTAACACTCGAGGTGCAGCCTAAAACCTTTATCTTAGCTGCTCTTGGAGGGTTACAAAAACAACAACTAGAGATTAAATAAAACAGGGATTTGAGATTTTTTTTCTTTATATACTTTTCAGAAGCCTGTCTGGCAGTCTACTAGCTCTACCGCAATTAGTTAATTCACACAATTATGCTGAGTCCATTACTATTAATTTTTAAAAATACATATGGATAAGCACTTGCCTGTAGCTCCCTTTAACAGCTCTTCCATTTATTAAGCAGAAACGTGATTCCTGGTGTTTCCCTTTCCAGAGAAAGCCGGGATCGGATGGCAGGTGATTCCAGCCCACAGCAACAGTATTTTTCTCTATGACCTGCAGCCAAATGTAACTATTCTACAGCTATTCCTATAGACTTGAGAAATGTAACAGGATTTTCAGACCGAAAGGATGCGTCTCGTCCTTGCACCAGGATTATTTTGAATTCTAGAAATGTCCGTGGGAGGCAGCGAGGATACAGCTACACACACAGACCGTTGCCAAAGGGAGTTCTGTTTCTCCCTGTAACTGCCAGCACATAAAGGAGCTGTTCCCCCCAAAAGTATCTGTGAACCTCAAGCAAGAGGGAGAAAAAAACCAACCCTGATCGTACCGCACTTGGATTCTGTACAAGACAACAGAAGTGAAGTGCATTCATTATTTTTTTTCAACTGTGTTTTGATTTGTAAATAATGGAGGTGAATCTGCAGGATCACAAGATGAGTATCTCACATCACAAGGGAGGAAAACAATGTTTCAAAGCAATAAATATTATTTTTAATATTAAAGCCCGCTGTAATTGCCTACTCTGTGGATTGTTTTTATACTTGTCTATATATACTTACAGTAGGGGTTATCTTAAAATTCCTAATACCTAGAGTGAATGTAGCAGACAGTGTCCCAGGCTTACACGATGCTGTGAGAGGAGGTAATTGCTGTAAATCAGGTGCATCTTTACTCTGCAGTGATGACAAAAACCAGAACTTGATTTCCACTTCTCTCACGTGAGAAGTGTCACTTTCACCATTCGTTTTCGGGAACCCCTCCTCTCAGCCCGGCCAGAAAACACACAAAGAATGGTATGGCCCAGCAATGCTCTACCTGTACTGCAAGGAGGAAGAATTGGGCTCACCTTCTTTGAAACTCCCCATTAATCATTTTCCTGTTGGACAGTAGCAGGCCTGAAGCAGAAAATCCAATGCACTGCTCCTTCTCCTCTTCTGACTTCCTTTTCTATAACCTGTTTCAAAAGCTACTTAAGGTGAGCAAACATTTTAGCCCCCTCTTCCTGTAATAATGGAGAGAAAATGGACAATAGGTAACTTGAAATAGAGAATCATCTTATTTGTCAAGCTGAAGTAGGCCGTGGCTGCTAGAATTACATTGGAAATATGGTAGTAACCCCACCCCAGGTTGTAGCTACCTCTCCCTGAGAATTCCAAGGTTCTGTTTATTGAGTGAACACACACTAGCAGCATCGACAAGAGCTCCTTCATCTGCCTTTCATAAAATTCTTCATGTCACTCAGAACTTCCATACAGATGGCTCATTTTGGATCTAGAAATTTCTAAATTAGGAAGATGAAGCCTCTCTACAGCTTTCTGCATTAGTGTTTCATTAGAGAAATGCCTAATTGCCTCCACATCGCATCAATGGCTACAGGGGAAGGCCAAACTACCAGACAGGATTTTGCTTGGAAACAGTAGGAAAACTAAACAAACCCCAAAGCAGCAATTAAATTTTTATGGATCATTCTTCAGTCGAACTAGTGAAATTGACAAACTCCTGCAGTAAGAAACTTGGACTCTTCTTTTCACTTCCCCAGCAGCAGAACCAAATCACTGTTAACAATCTTTTTTTCACAAGAGAGTGTCTCCTGCAGGCAGGGTGTAGGAGGGGAGATGACTGTCCACCTTGACAAAAGCAGGTATCAAGGCAACTCCTCAGTAACTGGGTTTAAAAATGGTGCAGAACCCACTGTAATCCTCCACTGCTACTGACTGAGGGACTCTGAAAAGCAGAAATCCACCATAAACCCAAGCACATTCAGTCCTTAAATGACTGACAGCTATTTTACAATCAAAAAGGTGATGAACAAAGCATCTTGTAAGCATTAGCTCTGCATACAAATCCTGGTATTAACAATAAAAAGATGAAGAGCAGACCTGAATGAGCACTCAGAAAGTGAAGTGCCCTTTTATTAAGTTATACAACTGTAACATCATGGTTTGGTTTTATTTTTCCCTTTTCTATTCAGCAGTTCAAAAAGGGATAAATTTATGTTCTTTCTCAAGGTAAATGGGTGCATCCACTTCAGTGTACACGGATAATGCTCACAGAAAGGCTTATTTTCCTCTAAGTGTTCAATAAAACTGTCACATACCAGCGGCTGCGCTTTCATGTTCTCGCACACGCTGTAGAAAGGAAAACAACTTTGAAACCAAATGGTTCTGTCTCACTAAAATCATAGAAGAGGATGTTCAGCACTCATCCAGGGAAGACTAGCCAAGAATATTAACTGCTTGAAACAAATAAAACCCCCAGTGTATCCCCAGTTCAAATAAAAGGCATCTCCCACTCACAAGAAAACATACCCGAAGCACCTACTGAAGTGCTCGGCGTACAACACGTACAGCTGGTAATAGTTTACAAATGTATTCAAGTATTTTTACCAAAAAGTGAAAGTTTTACTCCTAAAGTAACTAAACCTCCCTCCCGCTTTCTGAAGATGCACCCCAAGAGGAAGGACAGGCAGCCCAGAGGCTCAGATCCTCAGCACTGGACCCACCTCACACTGTGAACGCGCGGCAGCACCCCCAGCACCGCTGCTACTCACACGACAAGCTCAGATTGTGAAAGAAGAGGTGTGTCCCACCACTTCTTCCAAGAAGGAGTAGTTAAAAACTGCAACTATTGCCAGTAGAAAGTGTTTATTCACTATTTATCAAACCCACACAGCTCCAGGAATGCAATAGCTCTTTTGAGCCAATCCTTTCCCAGAAGTCACTCATTCTGCCCCAGCAAAGGGAGAAGGGTCTGGTCCCAGCTCTCGTCCCAGCGTTGCTGCTTGGACGCGTGGAGGTTTTTCCTGAAGCTGTGGAGTTTGCCTTCCAGCGTAGGAAACCCCAGGAAAAGCATCTGGAATTTAAAAAAAAAAAAATGGAAAATCATAGAAAAATATCATCATATTACATTTTAGGCTCATTCTAGCCTCCCCAATGTTAACCCCCAACTACAATGTTGCTGTAAGACAGCACTCTGCAGTCTGGCCTTATAAATAGTGAATTATGACAATATTTAAAGTGTTCTTGCCAGCTTCAGCTTCACCTTCCAATAAAGTGAGGCAAATAACGTTCACCAGGCAAAGCAGAATCTTCTGAGCGTGCAAACCACACAGACGAAAGGCAGATGTGACAGCACCTTTGTGCTTACAGCTACCAGGAAGGAGAAATCAGTCGAGCTTTTACCTTTAGTTGTTCTGCAAGTTCACTGGAGTCCCTGAATATCAGGCCATTTTCGTCGTGTTTCACAAGTTCATGTAAACTGTGAATAAGAGTCACAGAAAGTCGTGAGGCAAAAAGCAGCGAGTGGGACATACACATTGAAGAAGTTGCACGGTGACATCCAAAGAGACCATGCTGGAGTCTCTCTAACATCCTGGTCCTGGATGTCTGGGTATCGGCTTCCTACCCGACAAAATGGAATGAAGGGGGCAGTTTTAAAACATTTAAACACTCCCTTCTATGTCACACAGCCTAAATCTACCAATACAGTACATACAGGCACTCTGCCTTTGTGCCTGTATTGGTTTGCATGCCGAGGTTTTGGTAGCCAGGTGGGCTACAGAGGTGGCTTCACTGAGAAGCTGCAAAAAGCTTCCCCCATGTCTGACAGAGCCAACGCCAGCCATCTCCAGGTCAGACCTGCTGCTGGTCATGGCTGAGCCCAGAGACAGCAGTTGTGTCTCTGGGATGACATATTTAAGGGGAAAAATCCAACTGCACAACAGGAACTGAAGCCAGAGAGAGGAGTAAGAATATGAGAGAGCAACAACCCTGCAGACTCCAAGGTCAGTGAAGAAGAAGAGGAAAAAGATGTTCCAGGCACCAGAGCAGAGATCCCCCCTGCAGCCATGGAGGTCCACACCCGAGCAGGGGGATGCCCAAAGGAGGCTGTGATCCCATGGGAAGCTCACGTTGGAGCAGGGTCCTGGCAGGACCTGTGGCCCTGTGGAGAGAGGAGCCCACGCTGGAGCAGGTCTCCTGGTAGGACTTGTGACCTTGTGGAGGGCCCACATTGGAGCAGTCCATTCCTGAAGGACTGCACCCCGTGGAAGGGACCCACACTGGAGCAGGTCGTGAGGAACTGCAGCCCATAGGAGGGACTCACACTGGAGAAGTTTGTGGAGAACTGTCTCCCATGTGAGGGACCCCAAGCTGGAGCAGGGGAAGAGTGTGAGGAGTCCTGCCCCTGAGGAGGCTGGAGCTGCAGAGATGACGTGTGATCAACTGAGCACAACCCCCATTCCCCACCCCCTGTGCCACTCAGGAGGAGGTAGAGAAATTGTGAATAAAGCAGAGCCCAGGAGGAAAAGGCAGGGGGAGGAAGGGAGATGTTTTAAAATCATTATCCTACTCTTATCATTTATTATCCTCGTTATCCTACTGTGATAAATTAATTTTGGGTCTGTTTTGCCCATGACAGTAATTAGTGAATGATCTCTCCCCATCCTTATCTTGACCCATGAGCCTTTTGCTATATTTTCTCTCCCCTGTCCAGCCAGGGCCAACAGCCGATCAAGCAGCTTTGGTGGGCACCTGGAGTCCAGCCAGGGTCAACAACCAGATGTGCCACACATCTGGACACACATTAAAGATGAGGGCAATAATCTACTTTAGAACTAACTTTCAAGGAAGATCTGTCCATGATCTAGTTCATAAGATCTTCACAAATAATGTATCTATCTTTATAAAAGCTATAAAACCCCCAAAGGGCTGACTCTGCATTCACTCAGCCCATCACAGAACACACACATCTCCATGCAGAAGGAAGCTTTTTGTACATAAAGTATATGGAAACAGAGGACTACAGGGTTATGGCATAATACGAGAATCTCACTGATACATGCAGAAGGTGTTAAACTCTTGCTTTTTAAGAATAGTGGTTTATATCACCCACTTAAACCATGTCAGAATAAACAAGCTCTTACCATTCAAAATATATTGCACACACGGGTAAACAGCAGCCAAACATATCCACCACCTTCATGGGTAAATCCAAACCGCTGGATGATTTATGGAGACACACCCCCAGGTCTGCCGAGCCTGAAAAGTGAACAAAACAGCCAAGAAGCTGAATTCTCTAAAAGCAGCTCTTCTAGTTTTACTGTAAACCTTTCTATTTATGCACTACTTTGGGTAACGCAAGCTAAAAATGAGCCATTTTCAACAGCATCCAGACTGACACAATTTCAGTGTCAGGGGGAAAAAAAAAAGCAGCACAACATATTTTGTGACTAAAATTAGTCAGGCTTTAGAAACATATAGAGCATACAAAATGAAAGGGAATTTTAAAAATTCATATAAAACAGCCTTTCTGCCTCTTAGTCTGACAAGAATGGGTAAGCACACAGAAAAACCACCACAAACCCAGGCAGGAGGAGCTGCTGGCTCACCAGCGACCTCTTCCAGCTCCAGGGATTTCACAACAGAGAAATTAACAACATGATTTTATAGACATTATATTCATTAGTATAAAAGTACCAAATAAACACAGTATTTTACAGCCATATAAAGTGGCAGGCTCTAACCTTGCAGGATGTAGATCAAGTTGAGTACGCATTTCACTACTTTATTACGCTTACTCAGGCTTTATGCTAATATAACGAACGTGCTGAGGGAATACTATTCATTTAGAATTTCAGCAACTCTTGGTCACTCAGCCAAACGCTTCAGGATTTCATTTACTGAAGTGACCCTGAAAGTAAACTGGGACAGGCACAGGGGCATTTTACTTCAGAGCAGTTAGAAAAAATGAAGAATACAAAGACTAGGTTAAAACAGCAGCTCAGACACTACGTGGCTACTCTGGGTAACAGTGAAAAACTGGATTTAGGGAAATTTAGCAATTTTGCTGGCACAATGAAAACCATGAAGAGAATTGTCCCGTTTTGAAGTAAAACCGAATCAATTTTGTGTTCTGGAATTTTACATTTTAGCTAGGTGTCCTCTAACTCTCTGAAATTAACAGCACATTGTGGAGCAAACTGCTCAGAGCCATAGGGCCAACGTTTGTGCTGGGTGCCCAGGAGCAGAGAGGCCCTTGCTTATACTTATTGTGTAACAACCAAGGGCAGCCAATTTTCATTATTTGCCACTTATAATGTTGGAAATGGAAAAACATAGAGGGGTCCCACCTTTGGGGAGGCAGGGACAGGAGAGGTGACCCAAACCTGACCAACTGGGGCCTTCCATCCCATCTCCCCGTGCCCAGGATAAAAGCTGAGGGATCAAAGGGTCAATCTCTCTTCCTGCAATGGCCAATGTCTGAAGAGGACCCTGTCTGTTCATCTGCCTTTGATCCCAACCAGTGTGTTCCTGACTCCAGAGCTGGAACCCAGTTCCCACCCGTTGCTGAGCCCAGTCTGGGACTTCCCCAGTGCCTGTCGATGACGGGACTGTCACCCTGGGAGCTTGATACAGTTTGGTATATATTGTATTGTATCTATTTCATTATTTTCCTTTTTTTTAATTTTAATATTAATTCTTCATTAAAGTAGTTTAGTTCATTCTAAACTTCTGTATCTCCTTATCTCTTCCTCTCCTCTCTTTTGCAGGGGGAAAGGGCCATCTGTCTGTCTCGTTGTGGTGATTTCGGCTGAAACCACGACAAGAATCCACATATACCATCACAAACCAGCACCTTCGTTCGCTTACTACATTCTACCAGCTCCTCTGCAAAATCTGAATCAGCTCTCTTCAGCTTCAGTAAGTTGTTTTTACACACATTCTCAAGCCTATTGCATAATCCACTCTTTACCAAGCAAAAGAGGGTAATCCTCAGCCTCAAGCCAGGGTGTACAGATCTGGATGTGCTTCAAGTGCAGTTTATTTATCAGACCATTGTAGTAGTCTTTTAGAGGTCCTTTACCTGTTTAAAACAGAAAAAGATACATATATAATAGTCTTTTTTATCAAGATGACTAAAGATAGTCTGTGCACCCTACCGTTCAGCTGACAAACTCCTGTTGCATAAGATACATCAAAAAGGGTATCACACACAATTCCCCAAAAAGACACATCAAAGATGAAGTCGGCACGAACATAGACTTCGTGTGTACTCAGTATTCACAAGAAACCACCAGCAACATCCCCGGGTCTTCACCTCTATTTTGTGTACAGCCATAAAATAACCAAATAACTATTGATAAATTTCATCAGCACAACTGACCCTTCAAAAATCACACGAAATTTCAGTTTGCTAATGAGAAAGTTAGACAAACCACACTCGTTCTGTCTACACAACTTTTTGGCAAAAACCTTCTTTGACAAGTTTTTCCTCTTTTCCAGCACTAAATAAAAAGCTTTCTGCTTTAACACTTCAAACATGAGATTTTAAGTTCTTTTGCTGCAGCATCTCAATGTTGACCTCAAATTCCTTTGAGCATGGAGTAATGCACAGCTGCACTAGCCAGGCAGTGAGAGCTTCTCCTCTTTAAAGATGTGCCACGATTCCATGGCTGTAACAGTCCAACTGCTCTTCCAACCAGACATAAAGTCATCAGTCCCTCCTCTCTTGTCACCAGCACCAGAAGAGTCACCATAGAAACAGTAGTGAAAATTAAGTCTTCTGTACCAGCACTGAAAGGATTCCAACAGGAATAAAGTCCTACCTGTTATCACACACACTAAAGATGGAAGCCTGGCTCCTTCATTGATAAACTGCTCATAATCTGGAGAGGATAAAACACTGTTCAGATTGACAAATACACAGACACTTGGCTTAAGAACAGTCACAGTGTATTAATGGCTTAGGTTCCTACTTCTTGTAATTTCTTTACAAGAAATATACCTAGCAATATAGTCATAAATTTAGCAATGTTAAAATTGACAGACTTCTATAGAAGTAAATTATCATCTATTTAGAATGCACTATTCATGCAGCATTTGTTCTCCTACACCATATCAGCTGTCTCAATCTATCAATATATCAACTTAGCTGCAAAATCTACAAAATAAGACAACACTTATTCCCTTCTGTCTTATTGTCAGATGCCTGTGGAGAGCATATGTAATAGCTTAGAAAACAGAAATGCAATTTACAAGCTACTTCAAAATACAATTCTCCCTGACAACTACTCTCATTGAATCAACACATTGCACTTCTGTATTTTGACATTACTACACTTAAATGATTGCTAATTAATTGAATACATGTGCACTCTCACTTGAATGCAGAAGCACTGTTCTTTAGCAAAACCCTTCATAAGTGTCCAGAATACAACCATTCCCCTTTGAATAGGTGAGATTAATTCCTTCATACCTACCTTCTAAAGCTTTTAAAAGGACTGAAAAGTCTTCATCCTCTGAAAGAGAAACCTTTATTAGGGACAATCATATTTCTATCAATTATAATGAATTATAGTCTTTCAAAAGCAACAATCAAGATTTTCCTCACCTCCATCTGGACCATGCTTTCCTATTAAAAATCTGCCATAACTATTTTAATAAATAAAATCTCTAACCATACACAGTGCTTATTTGCTCCCCTTACTGGGAACATGGCAGACAAACAAGCCACAAATACTGCACACTCCCAGAGCTATCAAGGTAAAAACATCTAGTTTCTCAGACTAGAGAATTAAGTGTCAATATTGCCCTGTTTTACACTGCCCTCTCTGTTTTACATCACCACAGAAGACAGTATGCCTAGAATGAAAGTTAAGAAAAGCAGCAGGCAATCATTCTTGAAGCTGAGCCTCCAGACTAGCTCTGTCATTACAATACAATTTTAAAAAACATTCCTTTTTAACCACCACATCATATACAATTTGTCTTTAAATTCTTCTAATGAAGGAAAAAAAGTAACTCTACCACTGGTGGTGTAAGTCTCTATAGAGCGTCAAGTGTGGGGAAGCATAAACAGCCCTCATTTTATCTTTTTTTAAGCAGCAGTTAAATATTAAAAATAAAACAATTTGTTTCCCAACCTGTCCAGCTTGTGCTGCTGATTAGAAGAGCCGGCCGTCCTCTGGTTTTTATCACGTGTCCAGTTTTTCCATCCATTTCTGTAAAGGCAGAGCTCTCAGCGTTCGAACTGACACGCTCTGTACTATGGAAACACAATTTCCTGAGTACGGACTACACAGACACAGCCAACAAACTACAGCAGGA
Organism: Scolopax mira; assembly: GCA_004320125.1. NCBI lineage: Eukaryota > Metazoa > Chordata > Aves > Charadriiformes > Scolopacidae > Scolopax > Scolopax mira. The sequence goes on along the minus strand of BJBW01007439.1, from coordinate 24,883 downwards.
AACACAGGCTTAACTGGCACGGGTTTCCAAACACTTTGCTTCAGATTTGCTGCTCGACTTCTTTAGACACACAGTCAGGACAGTACTGAGCTGCAGAGAGACACCTGATCACAAGAGAGATGGTTTTCATCTTCCTTATTGCTACCAAGAGCCTACTGACTCTACTGCTTTAGGCATGATCCCATCTCTAACAAAGTATTTTTCTGAATAAGTTCAGAGGCCAACAGTACATTTATTCGATTAAACTCAGAACCTATAATTCTCCATTTCCAAATAGAAACGGCCCTACACTACTTTTTCAGTCATTACTTGGATAAAGTAACGGCCTGTCAAAGCCGCCTGCTGCAGGAGACACCCTGCACACAGCCAGAGAGCAACGTCTGACACTCAGACCAAGATCCTGACAGCTCTCCACAGTGAGTGAAAGCAAGGAACCCTGTTAATGAAGCTTCCAGCCACTGGCATGTAGTTCCAAGGGGAACCAGACAACTGCCAGGTCCCACCCTGGAGATCCCCTCAGTACTTATGCCAACCTCTTTAAAAACAAACCACTTCTATTATATCACACACCAAGCATCGTGCCACCCCAATTCAATTATCTCACTCATTCTGGCCTCTTCTAGTGACCACAAAACTTTCACAGCACGAGCTGTGGGCTGAGAGCACATAGAGGCCCCCCCCTCTGCTGATGTTCATCAGCTTGGGACCACATGCAAAGATATTTCTGGTAACTAAGTGCAGTAACTTTATGTCATTCAAATAAGTACATGCTTTACCTACACATACCGTGGCTTAAAAGGCTCATAGTCTTTGGCAAGTTTCATGAATAAACGATGTTGAACTTCTAACGGTGTTTCCTTAAAATAAGATGCTGGCTTGTCATACAGTGTTACTGCCCTGCAATGAAATACATTCACAAGTTAAATAAGAAACAGATGTAACACAAGGTAGAGTGACAGGCTACAACAACGTCACACAGAAAGTAATTAAATAAATCAATATAGCATTTTTTTTTCCCACTCTTACAACCTTCTGTATTCCTGAAGGTTGCTGGAATACACCAAGGTGGACGTATCAATCCTGTAACAAAGGATCCCTTTCTCATGTGCATATTTAAGGGGTGTAACACAACACTGAGTTAGTGTTTCAGCAGTGATGGGTGGGCTTGGAAAAGTTGGTTTTCTAAGATTCCTCTGAATCCAGAATAATCTCTTTTCATTTTATTTCATGCACGTACATACTAATTGTTAGAAATACATGACTTACTTTATGTTGCAATTCACCCACAGATCTTCTTTCATTGCATTAGTGACACACAAGTTATAGTCAGAAAAACGCCCAAAAAGCTTTTCATACCTGACAAAAATGAAATCTTAATTAGAAGCCACAGGCAGGCAATCACATCAGCTACACAACAACTGTCCTCCAGCGCCTGTGCTAATTAAAAGCCAAACAAAACCAAATGAAACCTAACTGCCCCCCATAACTGAAATTTAATTATCAATGATTGGCTCCTTATGCTGAAGCAATCACTGTATGAGAAGGGACACAGCACGACTCCCTTATCCTCTAAAACCTCAGAACAGCACACTAAAAAGCCTTTAAAAACCTCTACCTACACGTAACCAATTAGATTCAGCAAGAAACAGACCTTTAAAGATGAGCCGGAGTGTAAAGTACAATTAGTGAATAAAAAAACTCAGCACCCAAAAAGTCATTCTAACAAGAAGACCAAAAATTACATATGCATATAAATATGCATATGCATATAAATACATATATACATAAAAGCAACCTGCCTATTTCAGCAGTCCCCTTCCTACGTGTTTAACAAAGGTGTTTTACAGAACAGGCTTTCTGAAATAGAAAGCAGTTTAACTCGGGAAAATCCAGAAAACCTTGACAGAAACAGCCCTTCACTAATTACGCTCTCCCCACTGGTTTCCATTCTTCAGAATTCTGCAAAGGTACACGACTTATAAAGACAAAAAGAAATTACTGTACGAACCACTTTGCAATTTGTACTAGTGGGTGATTTTTGCCATGATTCAGGCTCATTATAGTGTATCCATAGTTGTGCCAATCAATTATCAGTTTGCTTCTCCAGAAAAGACACGCTACCCAGGCAACGGCTATAGCAGGTAAGCCTGGAGGATTCTGTTTAATAAATAAAACGAATAAAAAAATAGCATAAGAATCTGATCAAGTGAGAAACACTATCAGCTACCAAAAAAGAAAATCAAACAATTGAAATTACACTGCTTTAAAGGATCTTAATGAACAGAGACAATTTTGTATCCACCAGCTGCAGAACTGCCAGTTTCTCCTGTGAAGATTGGTTGGCATCAGGATCAAAATTCCCCTCCAATAAACACATAAATATTTCTGTTAAGATTTATTGTTTACTACTGTCCAGGCCAATGAAGTTTTAAAGCTCAATAACAGGAAGAACAAAACCCCAAGTTCAGAGCCAAATAAATAGATTGATCTAGATTTACACCATCGCTTAGGCCAGTTGTAATTCTCAAATAATTAGAGCAACGTCCGACACTGCTAAAAATGCCCTGTCATGTAGTACTATTTATTTTTATTAACATTAGTCCCAGCACAAAACATACCTGCAGGAGAATATAGGAGGGCCGATCTATCGTCAGCATCGTGTACAGTAATTGCACTGCCTGCACGATGACTTTTATGACATACTGGAAAAGCTTCGGACCGACTGCAAAATGACAGAAAAACCTGTTCAGAACATTACAGCTTCTCCAGAAAAGTGTGCCTTGGATAGAATCAGCCACCTCTGCACAGAAAGGTTTAAAATAACAGAATGCTGTAAACACAGAAACCTAATTTTAGCAAATGTGTCACAAATGCCTACAGGAGAGCTGGACATGGACTCTTTGTCAGGGAGTGTAGTGACAGGACAAGGGGGAACGGTTTTAAATTGGAAGAGGGAAGATTTAGATTAGATATTTAAATTAGATTAGATATTGGGAAGAAATTCTTGAGAGTGAGGGTGGTGAGAGCCTGGCCCAGGTTGGGCAGAGAA
>BJBW01007439.1:7429-21817 GCA_004320125.1 Scolopax mira | reverse complement strand
CAGGTTGGAGGGGGCTTTGCTCAAGCTGGTGTGGTGGGAGGTGTCCCTGCCCAGGAACTCGATGATCTTTAAGGACCCTTCCAACTCTAACCATTCTATGACTCTGTGAATTCATACAAATTCCCATTGTGTATTTTGCAATAGAAAGATATGGGAGGAGGTATGGATAAATATACACAGAAGGTAAAAAAAATAAAGTGCTATTTTTCAAAAAAAAGTCCCCGTTTCAGCCTGCATCAGAACTACATTTATATATTCAGACACCACAGGGAGAAGTGTTTAAAACAGGCACCGAGGATGCTGAGCCAGCACAACCCCCCCGAGCACCCTCCACCGGCAGGGAGGCCCGAACCCCTTTCGGGTTGTTAATTTTTCCACATAAATCCCGTTTATTTTTCCACATAAACGCCGTTTCCCCTGCCCTCCACGAGCACCCACCTCGCAGCCCCCGCAGCTCCGCCACCGGCACCAGCCGTATCTCCGCGCTCCGCAGCACGTCGCCGTGCGGCCTGCTCTCTGCCGGAAGGGAGACACCCGTCAGAGGAGCGACCGTCCCGGCCCCGGCCCCGACCCCGGCCCCGACCCCGGCCCCGGCCCCGGCCCCGGCGTCCCCTGTGAGAGTGGGGAAGGAGCCGCCCCTCACTCACGGAGGTAGCCCAGCAGGTCGACGCCGCGTCCGTGCCGGGCCAGCGACAGCGCGTGGTACTGCATCCGCGGGCTGCGGCCCAGGTCGCCCAGCACCGCCACGCACACCCGCCCCGCACCGCCCGCCGCGGCCCGCCGCCTCCACCACAGCACGGCCACCAGGACCGACGCCAGCGACACCCCCAGCGCCAGGGCCGCGCCGGCCGCCGCCATCTTGTGGGGCCGGCAGCGGGAAGGGCGCCGGGCGCCCCCTGGCGGCCCCGTCCGCTGAGGAGACTCGCTGCGGGGCAGGAGCCGCGATGCGCTCGAGGTTAAATATTATTTTAAAAATGGGTTGTGAGGAATAGCGGGCACCGGAGAAGGCTCTGAACCTCTGTATTTTCAAACGAGGTTATGGTAGTAGGCAAAATGAACTTTCTTTCTTTCTGCAGGGTATGTGAAAGGAGCCTGGGAAGAGCAGGCTGCTCAGAACACTTCCTCAGCATCCCCGAGCTGTCATATCTGACTGAAAAAGTGACACATTCTCTAGTGTTGTGCCAAATGTGGAATTTTGTACCCTGTGTGCAAAGAGCTGTTCCACGCACAGAGGCGAGTTATGTGTTTATTTCGTGTCTGCGCTGTGTGGAAACTCCACAAAGCCAGCACACGTTGGCCTACACATCGTACACTTTTATATTTTACAGAAATCGAGGCAGCTCATGATTTCACAATAAGCTCCTACCAGCTACTTGTGTTCTCACTTCAAATTCAAGATGTAGTAGATTTATAAATTACTACAGATGCTTAGTGAGGTGGGGTCCACCTAGGATATTATAGCTTAAGATCTGGAGGTGTGGTTTTCACATTATAATGAGCTAAGTTCACCTAAAAGACACATACCTTTTATTTTCAACACTTTGTAACAATCAGCAAACTTGCAGTTTTAATGGAATGCCCCAAATTTCATGAGTTAGGTTCCTTGTCTCTTTTTGTTATTTACAGGCTGATACAGCATGTTTGTTTTCTTTGATCACCCAAGGTCTTTTCTCCTTTAGCAACATCTTATCTGCTTTGCCTTCCTCACTAGCACAGAATGACCCCAGATATTTCAAAGGTAGAAAATAACCGATACCCGTGGTGGTGAAAAACAGTTTTTGCTCATGCTCAAGGTATTTGTATTGCAGTGTTCTCCCTTCATGCTCTTGACCTATGGAACAAAGTTAACAGAACAGTTTACTTAGAGTGGGGGCAACATAGAATCATAGAATTGTCTGTGCTGGAAGGGACCTTTCAGATTATCGAGTCCGGAGAGTGAGCCTTACCCCACGGGAGCCAGGTGTTGTGATACCTTGACTAAACATCTAAGATACAGGCTGCAAATCAAAGGGCTACTTTATAGCTTTTCAGTCAATTCTGGTATGAATAAGAAAAATGATCCTGATTGTCCCAAGATTGTTGTCAGGGTGGAATCCTGACATGAGAGGTACATGGATACAGCATTTGTCAACTGAAAAAAGTGCACTTGAACAAAGTGCTACATGTTATCTAAGGCAGCCTGTTTAAAGTAGTCAGAGAGCTGATAGTCATTATCATCCATAAAGGAGTCAAATATCCCCCTACATGAACTCTAGAGCAGGATGCCCAGCACTAGGAAATTCAGAAATCTTAAAATTCTTGCGTTTTCATCTCATGTGGAAACTCCCGTATTACTCTATCTGTCTGGCCGTGTTTCTTATGTTTGGAACTACTGAAGTCTTGCACATAAAGGTATCAACTGAAGCTATTCATACTCTGATACAAATGCATATAATAAAATGTTTTTTGTTATAGAAAGGATAGGTTTTTTCTTCAGTGACTATTGAAGTAAAGCCTCACAATATCCCTGCTAGGTAAAAACCCAGGATTACGCTTATCTCAACAGCTGGGTATGAGAGAGCCCAGGATCACACACGAATCACAGGGCAGAGATGGCTGGAGCAGTTCAATTTTACTATTTTATCCCCTTGACTAAACCCTGCTGTACCCTTCCAGATGGCTATGGTTCTTAAATGAGTCCAGCTCATTGCCCGGATGAGAAGAGTTGACCCTTGCAGACTGTCAGTGGGGAACACCACTCACACAGAGAGGTCCTTGAGCAATACTAGTGCTTGTTCCAGAGTGAAATAGGATCAGAGCTTTTCACTCACAATCTTGTCTTGCAAAACACGGAGGAGCTCCACCTTGGGAGCTTGTTTTTAATTACAGCTCTACCAGACCGTCGTCTACAGTGTGGGGTTTTTTTATGTATCCCAGGGAGTCAGGGCTGACTTCAGTGCAGCTCCATTCCCACTGAATGCATACATTTTTCTCTACCTCAAATTCTGTTGAATTCTAAAGAGATCTTCAACTTCACTGGATCTGAATTAACAACTTGGATGTTTCTGTGATATCTCTTAATTTGCTCTCTCAAGTCCTGATCCTACCAGGTACTAGATACCTTCAACATCTGCATTCCACTTGGTTCTCTCTGTATAATAAACAATTTTCAGCTGTTTTCTGATGCCTGTTTCCTGGTGGAAATGCAGGTGCCTAGGGCAACTAGAAGCCTCCTGACAGAAACAATTGCCACGTTATGACACCAAGGCCCTGTGGAAGTAACTGAACCCCACGGTGAAAAATCATGAAGTCAGAGCTTTGTTCAGGAGCTTAAATCTTGGTTTGCTGCACCGAGCAGGAGTGCAACGAGATGTGTCACAATGTGACAACACATTGTATTGCTTCACTGCAAATCGGAATAAAGACACAAATAAAGCACCCCAACAGCCACCCCGTCTGAGCAGTGTGCTGGTATTACAGTTATCTTTCTTTTACCCCTATGACAAACCCAGATGTTAGAGATATTACATTGCCATGGTAATTCTCCATGTTGCCTACCAGCAAGTATGTGGTAACAATAAAACCACTCTTCCCTCTTAAAGCCTGTAGCTAATTACAAGCGCGGGCAGACTGCTTCAACAAGACAATAAAGCCTGGAATATTTGCTCAGAGATCCTGCCCAGAATGTCCAGAATCTTGTTCTAACTGGGAAAGAGTCCACCTCTCTTCAAGAAAAGCCTCTCTGTCACACGTCTGTAACCAACTGTCACACATATACCCCCTCGGCAGGGGCAGTCACACCCCTGCACCGACCTGTAGATCTGTTCTTTTGGGAGTCTCTCCTTTCATTCCCACCTGACAGCAACTTGCTGTGTCTCCCTTTAACATGAAATCAAAATTCCTTTTCGTATTTACTTCCTTGAGTGGAGTGCAAATGCCATGTCCTGTGACGCAGCGAGCGACTGACTGATTGGCACAGGGCGTAACACCACAAATCCCATATATCCACATTTTCTGACAGATTATCAAACTACTTAAAATCACAAGTGCATTAGCTTTATAGATACAGGGACTTATAAAGGTTTATAAAGGTAAAGTCACAATAGATGTGCTTTTGGCCTCTCTAGTCTTCAGAGCGCTTAGCTGGAGAACGATAAATGCGGCGCAGTCATCACATCTGAAGTTCTTGAAATAGGAGTAGAAAAAAAATGCATTTAGGAGAAATGCCTTTTGTGAGAAAACTTATTTCTGCTTGTAAAATTTTTCATATTTATTGAAAAAAACCTACATTTTTTCAAAACACTTTTGCCCCTCTTTTCTTCCTGTGACATTTCAGAAAGTTTGGAAATGCTGTTTGTGGTTTATTCTAGAAATGGTTTGCTTAAGCTCAGTGAGTCAAAATTCTAGCTCTGGCACCGGCTTCCTAAGCCTGTTTGTCTCAAATGGCCAATTTGTGTGTATTTGCTCTCAGGAGCAGTGCTGAGTTAGCAGATTTTTGTTCCAAGCCACTTTTGTTTTTAATTCCTTTGTCATGGCTGTTAATATCTCTGGGTGTTTGCCGAAACAGAATAACCTTAGTCTCCATGTTATTCATCGGGTCACACCACAGAGGGCTTAAGAACCCCCAAAGTGCTACACAGGGTTTGAGTCAGTCTGTTCCTGTAGCTTCAGAACAGTTCTCCCTCACAGATACACTCGACGTACCCCTGTCAGCGTTAAGATCCATCCCGAAAAAAGACCGTCCCCATCCTCCTACACCCACCCTTTAAATATTTATAGGTGTTGATCAGATCCCCCCTCAGCCTTCTCTTCTCCAGCCTAAACAGACCCAAGTCCCTCAGCCTCGGGACTTAACTCCCAATTTCGTTACTTTTCCCTTTTGGCAAACGGGGGAAATCCCAACACCCGCGTGAGGGTTTACCCCGCTGCCTGTGGGAGCACACCAGGCCCTGGGGATGGGACAGCCCGTCCTCCCTGGGGCCGGCCCTGACCCACACACCTCGGCAGCGCCCACACAGAGCCGGGCCACAGCTCGTTATCGAAACGCCACCTTTTAAAATTATTTCTTTCCATCTTTCTAGTTGTAAAGGCCGCCTTGGCTCGCTGCGGCCCTGACAGGAGCCGGCAGGGGGCGCTACGGGCGGCCGAGCGCCCCCCAAGATGGCGGCCCGCAGGGCGGCGGAGGCCGCGGACGGGGGCTGCGGGCGGCGGCGGCGGCCGGTGGCGGTGCCGGCGGGGCGGGCGGTGGTGGCCGCAGCGCTGGCGGCGCTGGGCTGGCTGCAGGCGGCGCGGGGCGCCGGGTGAGTGTCCGCACGGGTAAGCGGGACGGTAACAGCTCTGCCGTCCCCGGGCGGGTGGGCCCCGGGGGAAGCGGGGTGTCCCCTTCCTGGCCGCTCCTCACCGGTGGCCAGGTGCCGGCGGGCCGGTGGCCACGGGTCGGCTGGGTGGTGCGGGGACTAAGCGGGACAGCTCCCCCTTAAGGCGGGGTGGGTTACAGCGGCACCGGGACCCCCCGGGGGCAGGGGGAGACGCGGGGGCCCTGCGTGCCGGTGAGGCCTCCGCCACCTCTGGCCCGGCAGCTGTCACCGTACCACCCGCGGGTCTCCTCACCCCCCGGCTGGGGGTCGCGCTGTGCTTCACCTGAGGAGAGAAAGTGATAGATCTATTGCTCTAAACCAGGGATGTAATCAAGTTTGACGGGCGGCAGGGAGAGACACTGGGTTCATTACCGAGGGGAGGGCAGGGGCAGAGGGAGCCCTCAGGGAGACCCTCCCCTTGAGTAGAGGTTCGGAGAGGACACCCCTGGCTTCCCAAACTCCTTCTTGGAGGAGTCTGATGTCCCAGCCCCAGACTGGGTCAGTGGTTTGTGTTTTATTTGTGCAATCGGTCCTTCCGATCGCTCAGCGCAGGTTTCGCAGTTTAGCCTGCTCTCTGTCACTTACCGAGGGTCTGCTGCAGAGGGGGGTCTCTGAATCTCAAGGAGGAACCTTGCACGGTGTCCCCGCTTAAAGGGAGGTCCTGGTGTGCAGCCGCTGCCGTGCAGGAGAGCTCCGACGGCTCTTGGGCTGCTCAGTAATTACGGGGGTAAGATGATTGACCTCTAATCATATTTGCATTGCTCAAGTTAGCCCTTGGCTACTGTCTCCCCAAACGCACATTGAGCTGGATGGAGCCATCATGGCCAGAGGCACCCACTGTGGCCACCAATGGGTGGTTAGGGCTTGGGCAGGGTTACAGGAGATAAAGGTCAGGTTGGCACCTGGGGGGGGGAGCACAGACACGCTCTGCCAGGGCAACCTTGGGGCAACCAGATCATCTCTTTGCAGGAGCCCCCCCAGCGACCCTCTGCTGCAGCCCTATTTCCCCTCCCAGCACGGCCCTCAGCACCACCACCAGCACGTCAGAGACTGCCAGCCCGTCAAGTACGGCAACGTAACGCACGAAGCTTGGCCCAGCGACAACAGGATGGGTGGCCCAGTGGCTACCACCAGAACGTTTGTTTCTTACATCCCCCCGGATGGCGAGAACCGCAAGGTGGTCTACGGCCACTTCACTTTCGTGAGGAACCCCCTGAGGACCTTCTCTGTGCTAGAGCCGGGGGGTGCAGGAGGCTGCCAGGCTCAACGCAGAGCCACTGTGGAAGAGACCGCAAGGCTCAGGAAGTGTCTGGTGGCCCAGAATGGTGGGTACTTCAACATGGAAACTGGAGCGTGCCTTGGGAACGTCGTGAGCGATGGGAAGCTGGTGAGAAACTCTGGAGGCCTGCAGAACGCTCAGTTTGGCATCCGGAAGGATGGCACCATGGTGTTTGGGTAAGAATTTCGGGATGTTTGGAGAGCTCTCTCTTGCACAGAATCACAGAATTCTACAGGGTTGGAAGGGACAACCCCCTGCCAGAGCAGGGTCACCCACAGCAGGTCCCACAGGAACGTGTCCAGGTGGGGTTTGAATGTCTCCAGAGAAGGAGACTCCACCACCTCCCTGGGCAGCCTCTGCCAGGGCTCTGCACCCTCACAGGAAAGAAGTTCCTCCCCATGTTAGGATTGAATTTCCCAAATCCCAGTTTGTGCACGTTCCTTCTTGTCCTGTCCCTGGGCACCACTGAGAAAAGCCTGGCCCCATCCTCCTGACACCCACCCTTGAAGTATTTAGAGGCGTTGATCAGATCCCCCCTCAGCCTTCTCTTTTCCAGACTAAAAAGCCCCAAGTCCCTCAGCCTTTCCTCGGCAGAGAGATGTTCTAGTCCCCTCATCGTGTCCGTAGCCCTCCACTGTCCCCTCTCCAGCAGTTACCTGCTCTTCTGGATCTGGGAAGCCCAGAAATGGATGCAGTGCTCCAGGTGCCCCTCATCAGGGCAGGACAGAGGGGGAGGATGACCTCTCTGGACCTGCTGGGCATGCTCTTCTTGATGGACCCCAAACATTTCCTCCCTGAAGGAATCACTGAGGAAGCACTGCTTGGGCACTGCCTCCTTGGCTTCTCCTGGTTAGGGCAGAACCATGCTTTGAGTGCTGAAGTTTGGGATGTCCTACCTTTACCCCACTGAGCTGCCTCTGGGGTGAGGAGAAGTTGAAAAGGTTGCTCTGGTAACCTCTAACTGCTTAGGTTCCTGTGTCTCCTTTCCAAACATGCAGCAGGTACACTTGATTATGGTAGAAGGGGGAAGAGATCTCTCTCCTCCCCAGAGAGGAGAGGCAGAGTATACAAAACCGAAGGCATAACTACAGAACACAGGAACCCTGGGGTTGGAAGGGACCTCTGGAGGTGCCTCATCCAAGACCCTGCTCAGCGCAGGGTTAGTCTGAGCAGGTTGCTCAGGGACACATCTAATCAGGTTTTGAACATCTCCGAGGATGGAGACTCCACAGACTCTCTGGAGAGACCTGTTCCTGTGACTGACAGCCCATTAGAGTAAAAAAATAGTTTGGTTTATGTTCAGTAGAAACCCAGGTGGCTCCTGGGTTGCCCCTGCTCTGCTGTGTTGCCCTTCCAGCAGGCACCAGGACGGTGTCAGTCTCCCCTTTAGTGCCAGGGTCTGTGACCACGGGGCCTTTTCCAGTCGCACGCATTGTCCTGCCCCATCCTGCCCCCCCAGATCCCCCATTCCCCCCATTTGTCCCCGTTCTGCCTGTGCTACTGCCCAACTTCCCCGTGGCACCCACTCCCAATTTTCCAGGAGGAGGGTGAGAGCTTCCCCGTGAGTCCTCTCCCCACTTCCTTCTTTGAGTGTCTGTGGCTGAGCTCCCCTTTTGTTTGTATTTTGTTGGTGTTTCAGTTCTCCTGTCCCTGTCACCCTGCAGCCTCTCCTGCCACTTCCTCGCTTGCCTGTGGGTGCTTATCTCCCTCCTTTATCATCCCCAGTTTAAAGCTCTCCTCACCAGTTGCCTCGTTGTGGAAGTTACTTGTGCCTCACGTGGTCGTGTAGATGCCACCTCTGCCAGTCAGTCCTCAAGGGAGGTTCTAGCCTTGTAAAAAAACCACATTTTTATTGTCAGTATGAGCCATGCTACTGTGTATTGATGAGCAGAATCCATCCACTGCTTCTCAAGCTCTTCCTCCTCACCAGCAGGATGGAGGAGGGGACCCCCCAGGCCACCCTTGGCTGTGCACCCCCAGGGCTGTGCTTGAGGTGCTCTGGGTGTCCCCTGGCAGTGCTGCTGGTGCCCATGGGGAAGAGCATCAGGGGGACAGTAGCCTGGAGAAGCCTCTGCAGCCTCCCCACAACATCCCAGGCAGGTTAGGAGATGGGGGCCTCTGTCCCCCCACAGCCAGGAGCTTCCCCCACATCACTCACCTCCCCTGGGGCTGCTGTGGGGTTCAGGCTCCGCCAGCACAGAGCTCCTGAACCCAGGTGGAGGAAGATCTCCCCCCTGCTGCCAGAGCTCTTCATCACCCAGCGAGCAGACACCGGGTGCTCCTTCCGGGCGTCGGGGGGTTCGGGGGTCCATTTCTGCAGACCTAGGGAAGGTCTGTCCAGCTCTGCCTCGTCCTCCCTGCTGCTGTGTGGCATCCAGACCTGGGGCTCCTTGGCTCGGCAGGGTACCTCCTCAGCCAGCACACACCAGGACACTATTTCCCTTGGCCCCAGCTTCAGCTGGTGCCTTCAGGAGGCACCAGAGATCCCAGCAGCCCAAATTGTGGGGCTCTGCCTTCTCCCTCCACAGCTCGGGCTGGGTGTAGCTGTAGCAGTCGTTGCTGGAGGCTGTCCCCTGTCGTGTGTCACCACAGCCACCACCCTCTGCAGAATTTCCAGCTCCCCACTGCATCTCAGCTGCTGGGATGTGGTCCCAGCCTGGTGGTTATATTGGCCTCTTCCTGGCAGCAGGTGGAGGGTGTGACACTTCCCAATCAGCTGGAGACAAAAGCTCAGTGCCCTTTGATGAGGAATAGCTGAGTGAGGGACCATTAGCACTTGCTGGAAGTAAAGCCCCTGATAGCTGCCCTTTCCCAGCAGCAGTGGGCAACCTGAAGGTTCTAGAAAGGTTCTTCTGGTGGTCTCAGACGATTGAGATGCAGTTTGGAAGCTGCTTCATGTTGGTTGGTGTTCTCCACCCGTCTGTTAGCCCGTTCCCACGTGCCTTCAGAGCTCAACAAGGGTCCCTGCAAGGCCACACTGACTGTACCATTCCCCGACAGCCCCAAGAACCTTAATGGCCTTAATTTCCGTGCTGGATGGGCTGGTGGAGTTGGTGCATCCACTTCAGAGAGGAGGCCTCTGAGGGGACCAACAGCAGCTGCCAGGTCACTGTTGAGTCCCCAGTCTCAGCCCTGCCCTGGCAAGACTCCCCGTCTTCAAAGCGGTCACGGCACGGCGTGAGTCGTGGTCTGCTCGGTGTCTTCGTGGCTCCCAAAGCACGACACTAGGAATAGCTTTGCTGTAAATAATAATTTGGTCTTCTGAGGGTGTCGGGAAAGTGGTTCACGACTGTCCCTGTCTGACTGTGTTGTGGTCAGCAGGAGGGTGCAGCAGGGACACGCTGTTACCCCCCGCCGAGCAAAGTGCTGCCTCTGCCACTGAGACCAGGGATCCGAAAGTGACAGTTGATTAGTTTATGCTCAAGCTGTTGTCCGGTTTGATCCATTTTCAGAAGAGCTGTGTTCCTTTTATCTTTGTGTTCTCTTCCCCTCCGTAAAGGGATTTATTTTTGTGTGTTTTCAAGTATTTTCTGTTGCCCTTCTCTGGGAAGCGTGAAGCTTTGTTCGGCTGCAGATGTGGTTACTAAAAACCCCAAAGTTGAGCCCTGGGCCCTCACAAGCCCTGACTGGAGCACGTGGAGCAGTCTCCTGGCACCTACAGCCATCACCCAGCATCAGGCTTTGGTGTTCCTGGGAGAATATCCCTTGGGAAGCACCTCACAGGGACGTTTCCAGCCACGGAACCGGTTGCTGAGCTGTTCAGTGGAGGGCTTTGGGGCCTGGCAGAGAGGGGGAAGCTCTTCCCCAGCAGCATCCTCCCCTCCCTGCAGCTGCTGGCAGAGTGGCTGCTCTTGCTGAAAACCCTCTCAAAAGCTGTTTGGTGTCACCGTGTGCAGGATGGAAGCTGACAGACAGCAAGATGTTCCAGCTGCTTCCACAGATCCCCGAGCGACTGGCCGTGGCTCTGCCCTCCTGTGCTTTCTGCCCTTGTTGTCCTGGCTGAGGTCCCCTTGGATGTAGAGTGGCCTGGGACCATCGTCAGCAGTGGGTTTGTGCAGGGCCCGCTCTGGCTGCTGAATTGCTGTTTTGCACTGCTTGGCCTTTAGTTTTGGCTGTAGGTAGCCTTCCTCCAGCCTCCTCCTCCTCCCCTCCTCCCTGCTTCTGGAGCCTGCTGGCAGCAGGAGAAGCTTTCCCCCCATGCCGCTGTGGCTGTGGTAACCCCTCCTGCTCTCTCTTCCCCAGTTACCTGTCCGAGGAAGACGTCTTGGATCGAGCAAACCCTTTTGTGCAGCTTGTGAGCGGGGTGGTTTGGCTGCTCAGGGACGGAGAGGTGTACGTCAGCCAGAGCCGAGGGGCTGAGTGTGGGGACGTTCAAACCACAGGTGAATATTGCAAAGCCTTGCTGCAGCCTGGGCACAGAGTGTCCTCCTGCTGGGGCTGCTGGAAGGAGGGGTAGCAGTGGGAACTGGGTTGTCTTCTTGCAATTTGCTACTCACTTAAAAGGTCCAAAGTTCTTCTGTGGTGCTTTACCCCGAGTCCACAGCAAGTGCAGTACAGGAGATGGGCTGCACTCGCCTGGTCAGGGCTGTCAGAGACAGAATTTCATAGAAACATAGAATCACAGACTGGTTTGGGTTGGAAGGGACCTCAAAGCCCACCCAGTGCCACCCCCTGCCCAGGTTGCTCCAAGCCCCCTCCAACCTGCCCTTGAACCCCTCCAGGGATGGGGCAGCCACAGGAAAGAATTTCTTCCTAATATCTAATCTAAAGCCTGAAATCTAATCTAATTTGCTGAGGCCTGTAACATGGTGGTGTGATTGGTATTAACACCTGCATGGAGGAACTCAAAGCAGATGCCTCTTACAGGAGTTTAAAACTGAGGGCTTGTGAATCCCCTTCCTTGTCCCCGTGTCAGTCAAAAACTTACCAAGAACCCTTCTGGAAACGTTCTTCCTGGGTGGGTTTGGATGAACAAGAGGACCCTGGGCTGGCTCTTGTTCTCCTGGTGGTTCAGTGCAGGTGAGCTCCTCGCTGGGTGCTGCTCTGCAGACAGCTGTGTCTACAAGGCCAGGCCTGTCACCCAGCTGGTGTGTGAGTTCTCCCCTCTCCTGCACAGGAACCTTCGACAAGTTCATCAACGTCATATCGGCCAGGACAGCGGTGGGACACGACAGCCAGGGGCAGCTGGTCCTGGTTCACGTGGACGGACAGACAGAATCCAGAGGGTAAGGCCAGGGCTGCGGGGAGGTCTCGGGGCAGGGAGGAGATTGGTCCCTGGAAGTGCAGGGACTTGGGGGCTGTTGGTAATTTGCTTTAAGTAGAGACTTGCAGAGCTCAGGAGGTCAGTTGAAGACACTGCTCTTTGGTGTGAGAGCCAGAAAAGGCTGATGCAGCCTCTGGGCAGCGAGTCAGCACAGCTGGGATGGGAGAGGGATGGGAGAGGGAGAGCTTCCCCCCTGCCACGGAGCAGAGGGACCAAGCTCCCACTCTGGTGGTTTCATTGACATCAAATAGCAGGGATGAGCAATGAAGCGTTTGCTTTCACAGGGTCAACCTCTGGGAAATGGCTGAATTTCTGAAGAAGCAGGGAATCATCAATGCCATCAACCTGGACGGTGGAGGCTCTGCAACGCTGGTCTTAAATGGGACCCTCGCAAGCTACCCGTCTGAGCACTGGTAGGTGCTGGCTGCACCAGTAACCCTGGGGCTCCCGTTGGTGCCAGGACTCCATCCTGCCCCACAGGGCTCCGTCCTGCCCCACAGGGTTCAGACCTTCCCCACAGGGCTCCGTCCTGCCCCACAGGGCTCAGACCTTCCCCACAGGGCTCCATCCTACCCCTCTGCATTCCCTTGGAGTCACTCTCCATTGCTGGGAACTCGCGGTGTAAAGCCAAGTGACAAGTTTTGAGGGAAAGACCGACTCTAGAATTTAAAGCAATTTAGTAAACTATGTATTTTTTCCCCTTAGTCATCGGGGATTAAAGTTATAGCTGCTTTCAGACCCGCAGCACGGTTTGACGTGACGGGGGGGCTGGTGTGGGAATGGGATAAGGAAGCAGCTCTTGTCCACAGGAATTAGCAGAGATGTGTCAGCAGCGCGTTGGTGTGGAACAGAAACACTGACTTGGAGGCCCGGCCCAGCCTCATGGAGATTATTTTACTTTAAATTTAACTTTTTAGTCAGAAGTGATGAAGGGATTGGACATGAAGGGATTTAAAATGCGGTTTGCAGTCTGACAGCTGAAAGCCAAGCGTTGCTATAACTGCGGTGATGTGATGATGTCACAGCAAATAAATAATATTCAAGAAAAGGTGTTTTTAATGCCAAAGTTGGGGAAGGCAGGGCTGCTTAAAGGGGGTGGCTTTCTGTAATTCCGCGCCTGAAGTGACTCCTGTCTGATAGGAGTTAACACTCAGTTAAAACATTGACTCCGATCTAGTTAAAACTAGATGTATTTATTTATTTTGCCATTGTTAATGTTCTCCTTTGCCAACGGGAACCGGGATGACAATGGGTGGGTTTCACATCAGGCTGGAGCAGCCCGTGCCCACCTGCCTGACGGGGCTCCTCTCTCCTGTCCCCAGCTCCTTTGACAGCACCTGGCGCTGCCCTCGCCGCATCTCCACGGTGCTGTGTGTCCACGAGCCCACCTGCGAGCCCCCCGACTGCAGCGGCCATGGGGCCTGCGTGGCAGGGACCTGCCGCTGCTCCGGGGGCTTCTGGAGAGGCCCGGCCTGCGACCTCCTGGACTGTGGCCCCTCCAACTGCAGCCTGCACGGGGTCTGCACCGACAGTGAGTCCCTGCGGGGGGCAAGGGCTTAGCACGGCCTCGGGTGGGTGCCCGAGGGCAGCTCCAGGGGACGGTCCCTTTGCTTCACGGGGGGGTCCGGTCCCACCCTGCTCTGATGGAACTGGCACCAGCTGCAGCCATTTCCTTCGCTGTGAAAAGGGCTTTGGTGCGGCCTCCCAGCCCCTGGGACCCCAGCTTTTAGGGCTTTAACCCTTTAGCCCTCTAGAAGCCAGCTGGTGCTGTGCACCTCGGCCCTTCTCTTACTTTGCGGGTGCTTATGGGGCTGCTCCCCACCTTTCCCCAGAGTGGAGATGGTCAGAACACGCTGTCTTTGGGAGGCACCACCAGGGCTCAGTCCCATTTTCCTGTGTCTGGGCCCCCTCCCCGACAGACCCCACGGCCGATCTGACACCAGTGGGGTGACTGGGCAGAGCTCAGGGGGTTCAGGTGCTGGTAACAGCCGACCCAGAGCTACTCTCACAAAATCCCAGATGCAGGAGGTTCTGCTGCATTTGGCAGCTGCAGCGGGTGGGTGTTTGATCCCAACCCGTGCAAGTTCAGGATTCCTCTTCCCTGGGGTCCCTGGCCGAGGCAGGGAGAGTTAAGGGGGCACCCCAAGAGGCAGAGGCTCCCCCTTTTCAGTTCCTGCTGTTTCTAGGTCTCTCTCTGCTGTTGTTAACACCCGTTTGTGTGTGTTTGCACAGCTGGATGCCTCTGTGACGCTGGCTGGACCGGCAGCAACTGCAGTGAAGGTAACACTGATTCCCCCTCCCCTTCTTCGTAGCCAGAGGAAGGATCGTGCGAGCCACTGCCTGGCAGTGCTGGCTCCCCGGGGGGCTGAAGGGCCAGGCTACTCAGTATGAGTTGAATTGCAGCCTGAGCCTCTTAATATTACAGAATCACACGGGGTTGGAAGGGACCTCTGGAGATCACCCAGTCCAAGCCCCTGCCAGAGCAGGGCCACCCAGAGCAGGTCCCACAG
>BJBW01007438.1:0-75237 GCA_004320125.1 Scolopax mira | reverse complement strand
CACCCAGCTTGGTGTCGTCTGCGAACTTACTGAGGATGCACTCAATTGAATTCCATCAGATTCCACTCTGCCCAACTCTCCAGTCTGTGCAGGTCTTGCTGTATGGTGGCACAGTCTTCTGTCAGCCACCCCTCCCAGTTTTGTATCGTCAGCAAACTTGCTGAGGGTACATTCCATCCCTTCATCCAGCTCATTGATGAAAATATTGAAGAGGACTGGACCTAGTAATGACCCCTGGGAGACCCCACTTGTTACGGACCTCCAACTAGATTCTGTTCCACTGATCACAACCCTCTGAGCTCTGTCTTTCAACCAGGTTTCAATCCATCTCACTGTCCATTCATCTAATCCACGCTTCCTAAGCTTACCTATGAGGATGCTGTGGGAGGCAGTGTCGAAAGCCTTGCCAAAGTCAAGGTAGACAACATCCACCACTCTCCCTTCATCTATCCATTCAGTCATGGCATTGCAGAAGGCTTAGTCAGACAGGATTTCCCCTTGTTGAATCCATGCTGACTACCAATGATACCTTTCTTTTCCTCCATATGCTTTGAGATGACACCCAGAACGTGTTGTTCCACCATCTTTCCAGGAATGGAGATGAGGCTGACTGGCCTATAGTTTCTCGGGTCCTCCTTCTTGCCCTTTTTGAAAATCGAGATGACATTGGTTTTCCTCCAGTTCTTGGGCACCTCACCTGTTCTCCAGTACCTTTCAAGGACAATGGAAAGCAGCTCAGCAATGAGTTCTGCCAGCTCCCTCATCACTCACAGGTGCATCCCATCAGGCTCCATGCACTTAACTTTTCCCTAACTTGGTCTTCCTCAACCAAGGGGAAGTCTTCTTTTGTCCAGACTTTCATCAAATTTTTTTCATATAACAACAAGCTTTTTGTTTGCATGTTTTCAGTCTTGTCAGGCTTGCAAATCTCAATTCAGTGGTTTGGACTATAAGAAGTTTTTGTGAATGTAAATGGTTCTTAACATCCATTCCCCTGTTCATGGGTTGACATTCAAATAGAATTTACAGAGAAAGCTGAAAAAGAGAAAGACATTTTGGCCACTTATTGATAGCTGTAATGAGATGACTACTGACAGAAGTTGGGCTTTTTGTACTTGTGATTGTTAATATGTAAAGTGTGTTCCAAAGGATGTCTCAGCATTAATAATGCATATTTCAATAGACAAAAAGTAGTCTCAATTAGTTTTGATGGGAGGCTTTAAGAATATTGTAAGAGAGATTTTCTTAAAGCAGACTTGGTAGCAGTAGTTAAGTAGTTTGTTTTGGGGTTTTTTTTATTTTTTTATTTTGATAGAGTTCTCTATCCTTATGGGGAAAAACATACACAGACAAAGACTTATTACAGCAGAAGTTATCATTTCCAAATCTAATAGAAACAGTTTGCTCAGACACAGAATTCAGAGTAAAAATGTTTCATTTTCAAAAGCACTGACATTCTGTTGATAGGGATTTCAATAAACAAACAAACATTGCTTTTTTATAACCCTCTTTCTATACAGTAGTATTTCACTGCAGAGGCAGAGCTCTGTACAAGTTCACTGCTGTGAATGAAAAAAGATGACAGTCAGATTAAAGGCTTCCAAGGAAAACTTTCATTTTTTGTCAAGATAAAAGCTGGTGAGTTTTTTACTTTATTTACAGCTCCATGTCCTCATTCAGAGCATTCATATTAATATGGACATGTGATTAGAAATGCTGAAGAACTGAAATAGTTGCTGCTTGTCAGACCTCAACATAACTCTAAATTATATGTATCCTTGAAGACACTCTTAATGTTACAGAACACCATAGAATTGTCTACTGAGATTTTTTTCTTGAAGTAGTGTCCAAGGCTTCAACTGTTAATGATAAACTCTGTACACTGTGTCTCCCTTTGTTTTAATCTATAAATTCTTTCACAAATCCAGCTTGTCCACAAAAACATCAATACTAAATGAATCACATTTTGGCCAAATACACATCCAGTTTTCACCAGAGCATTCCCAGAAGTCAGACACGCCTTCCTTTTCCACAAACTTTTCCATATATCCCTACCCTTCTTGTTATATATATTCATAAGCAGCCTCATATTCAGACCATCTTTTATGGTATGAGAAAAAATGGACCAATATGCCTTGCCAGTAATTCTACAAGCACAACAGGTATACATCATCACTTTTTCTCCCAAGAAGACAACAGCTAATGGGTTACAAGAGGGATTTCCTGCCAAGACTTCTCAACTTCCATTTCAAACACTGCTTAAAAGCTCTTTTATAATGTGTGGTACCAAAGATTCCAGCAGGTTCTAGCTCCATGATTATAATTAAATAAGGTTAAGCCACTACTGCAGTATAAGACTGGAAAAAACTTCACAGGTAAACAACTATAAAACAGTTGGGTGAGAGAAAATAAAAGTCCATATTATGTTAGATAGCTTGCAGTCTCTTATACCTAGCTTCTGATGCTCTGACAGGACCACGTATGGGAAACATGCACATACGCTATACATATATGTGAGGTATCTAGTAATGGGAAAATACTCTCTCAGTTACATAAAAGCTAAAATATTTTTTTAAAAGAGCTAACTGAAACATCCATTTAAGTCAATGTTCCTCCTTTATTTGTTATTACAACTTATATATGTCCCTGAAGCCAAAAAAACCTTGTCAATGGCTAGGGAAACACTGCCAAGTACTGTATAACATTTAAATGGCATGAGAAGACTGGAGCTAGTATTGTGTATTAATCATATTTTGTCAACCATTGGTAGCATATGGTATTATAATTATATCAAATATGTTTACTAAAGATGTGAACAGGTGCTAACGCTTGTGTTACAAATGTTGACTGGTCTTAACAAGATGTTCCCTTTTTACCAAATTCTGTCCCACAAACAAGGCAAGAAAAAGACTACAAACTATGGCAAAGAAAGTTTTCCAAGTAAATTAAATTTATTCCTAAATTTTTCTGAAACTTGACATTTTAAAGCTAGTTTGATACAGATAGTAGTCAGGGTTCCATATTATGCATGAAATATCAGAGATTTCTGAAGAGTATTGTCCTTTCTCATTTATAAGGTGAATGCAGCATATATTCACTGCTAACTACTATCACTAGTACTAATTATTACTGACATTGTGCTGGATTCTAGAGGCCTTGACAGAGGTGATGGTCATGGGGCACCTACCATATGTTCACATATAAGAAAAGTAAATCTGTCTGAACAAAATCTCAGAAAGAAGCATATCAAAGAAACATCATGAACAGAAAATATAAGGAAATGATGAGACGCGATTTGAAGAGAAAGCCATTTGGAATAGCTTTATCCAAGAACAGTGAGTACTTCTTTTTATAACTTAACTCCTTTATCTTTAATAGTGCTTATGCTTAAAATATCTATTGAACTAAAATAGACATGACTTTCCGGTAAGACTGGAAAGATTACTGTACAAAAACATATGGACAACTATTACAGAAGGAGTGTGTTCTTGTTTCTGTTTGATCTAGAAGAATAAGTATTGGATGTGACTCAGTAACAACTTTTAGGAGAAAGAAACAAAATGTGTAACTATTCTTAAGAATAAGCACCACTATTTCAGGCTGTCCGTGTCTTAATTGTAAACCATTTAGATACCATATTAATAGGTACAAAAAGACAGAGGACTGGGCTAGCTTCAGTCCCTTTAAAGAATGACTTTAAGTGAATTGCCATTGACTTTACATCATTTCCATTATTTCATTCTGCAACCACTGCATTGCTTACCAGCATTGCCTCTTAGAAATTATACATGATTTTCCTATATTAAATATTGCATGTCAGAGTAAAAATAATCAAGTCCTTACTGTAATTAAAAGGAAGTGTAAATTCTTAATTTACATCCACATACATAAAAATAAAAATTTTCTAGTATGTTGGGGGGGAATTTTCAACTGTTTTAAAAATTACTTTAAAGAAACTGCTCCCTGCCATGAAAACTTCTCCAGTGTGAGATTCAAACATGTCTTCTGCACAATATTCATATAAAGTTCCTGTAAGACTTTGTGAGACAGGACTGACAGCAGGGTATGGATATCTGGCTTTGCACAATTTAGGTGATGTAACTCATTATGTCTACTAGTGTCTAGTCATGTCTGGGGTATGGAGAAAATCTGCAGCTCAGTTCAAATGTGGTCTGACAGAGAATACCTGTAGAACATACAGGTAGTGCCAAGATGTCTGGCTGAGGAAGTTCATTTGTCATTGCTTCATGGTGTACACAACTTACAGCTGGATTTAGTCCCTTGGTGAGAAAGGTGATATAACAGTCTTTGTTATGTCCTTCTGGCTGTAACATTGTCATATTTCTTTTTAAATTTCAATAGCAGCATTCTTGTCTTCAAATTGGTCACCTCAGATTTAAACTCTTAAAAAATACTCAGAACAGAGCATCTAAAAGCTACTCATTAATTGAACTTTGTATAATTTACTCAACTAGCACGAAATACACAGGACCAGGCATATACGAAACTGTAGTCTAAAACAAAAAATGCAGTCAGTGCTTACCAGCCCAAAAGGCTGGACTGATTTACCCCATGGCCTGCTTCTCCTCATGCTACAGTAGTATAATTGACTGGCAGCACATTTTTATGCCGTTGCTTTCATTGTAATAGAAAATCTTTAGCTAATATACCATTCTCTATTATCATGTCTTTACTGCAGTGCCAATCTAAACTTTTCCCAAGGTGTTCCCTGGCTGTCCACATTCATGAGATCCCAGATTTGACGGTCATTTAAACTGCAATCACAAACATGGCTTTGAAACTTAATTATAACTTAAGTAAACTGGCTAAAAGCTGCCAAGTAACTTGCTTCTGTTGATCCAAAATGCATTTCTGAAGATCAAGGCAAAGGACTTTCTGTCAAGGCTGCAGAAGTCACAAATTTTAATTCAGTTCCACTTTCCCCACCTATAAATGTATTACATAAAAATAGTACAATCTCTTTCAGTATCCTGACTCATAGCTCTTGGTTACTGCTACCTCATCTGTAGCCATTTGCCACTAGCACTGGGAACCAAACAGGGTCCAACATCAATGGTTTGGGCTAAGTTCTGACTTTTCTTTTTCATCTGTGATGACTTGGAACGACTGCCTGCAGCAACAGTCAAAAGTAAAAAACAACACCTTCACCCTGCAAAAGATCCCAGAAAAGGCTTAAGTTTCAGCTAGTGTTAAATTTTAAATTTGAATTTTTTTTTGTCTAAACCTGGGGAACTAAAAATAAAGCAGGCTGTAAAATTCTACAAATGAAAGATTTCAAATCTTTGGCTATGTACAAAATGTTTCATTGTGACTATATCCATTATATCCATTCTTAAGCTGAGGAAATTTTACTATCCTGTGTTCATTGGAGATCATTCAGACATCATCAAAATGCATTATTTTCTTCTGAATTTGGAAAAGCTTTCTTGTTTTTTGAATAAAAACAGGAATAGGAGAAACAAAATCTACAACTAAAAGTCACAAAGGAAATTTAAAATTTAGAATGGAGAGTGAAAAACTAACTTGTCTATGTACATATCTTTTGCTAATTTTTCCCTTGAAGCTCGTTATCCTTTTAAATCATAATGTTTAATTTGGGGATCAAACTAAAGAACAAATAAAGAAACTATTTAACAGTAAACTTTAATATCTACAGTTAAAATTTTGTTCACTAGGACAAAATTATATGATTCAAAATATCATTCCATTTTTCCTACTAAGTTTCCTTCTTTAAGAACTGAATAGATTATAGATACATGCACAGATCGGTTCCTAATGATTACTTAAATATTACTTAAATCACTTAAAATAATGCTTAATTTAAAAAAAATATTCTGAAAGCATTGAAGGAAATGTAGCAGAAAAATTACTATCAAATTTTCCCAACATTGTAAAGACAAAATACATCACCTATCTTCCTCTCAATACCATTAAGTATCTTTAACAAGTCACGGTATTGTAAAGAAAAGAGTAAGAGTACAAAAAAGAGAAAATAAGGTAAACTGAAGATATTAAATTTTGGGATATATGGAGGAGCAGATAATGATTGTTTGGAATACTAGAGTGGAGTTGCAAATGCATATAAACAAAGAGGCAATAATATTTTTGGGGCAGACCCACAAAAGAGAAATATTTTTGGATCCTGTTATTTTAGCATGGTCAGTGTCCTGGGGTTTCCAGTGAACAATAAAATGCAAACATTGCATGCTCTATTAGCATATGCTATAGAAGTTCTCTCCACAGCAGAAGATTACAAGTAAGGTGCAAGCAGCTTTATGTATATCCTAGAAGTATGCAGAACTAGTCCTAGTTCAAGCCTGAATTTTATCTGAGAAGTACCATTAATGTTTCTCTGATTTTTATTTTTTTTCTACAGAGATTGCCTTTATCTTTTTACACCTCGGCCTTCACACAGACAAGTGCTCTCCCTTTCTTTGTCTCTGTCTCTCCCTGCCTCCCCCCCTCCCTTTTTGAATTGCAAAACAACTTTTTCAGGCTGACATTCTTATTTTGCCTGTGAGACTGGTACACTGTAGGTGTCAAATGGGCCAAGTGACAAAGCATTTCTTATATTCGTAATTGGCTGAGTCTAACCTATACAATCAGCCCACCTCCGCAGAAGCCATTTTCAGAGATGATTTCTCAGAAAGGTAGCCTGCATTTAAACTGATCCCTCTGGTCAACTAGGGAAAAAAGCAGGGCTCTGGCTGGCTAGTTGCCTACCATACTTATTACTTTCTATAATTCCATTGAGAACTGTCTTATTGACAAGTTATTATTACAATATGATACCTGGCATTATGTAAGCATATCCTGTTTTTGCAAGAGAAAAAGGTGTTTTCACTGCTGTCTGAAACCTGTTGTACTCTCAGACCATAACATAAGATACTGCTCTTAAAAGTCAAACACATAGTACATTAGCAGACTACTATTCCCACCTCCACACCAGCTGGCAGAAAGTTGCTGTAATATTAGGAATTAGCACCTTGCAACAAGTAGTTGTCTCCTGCTTTTACAGGAGAAATTTTTCTTATTACATCAATTTAATTCCACCATCAAACTAAAAGATATGAAAATGAGCATAAGAGAGGCAGAGGACAACCAGGACATGGTGGTAAATACAAACAACTTTGCCAGTGATTTTTATTTATATGTCCCTTTCAGTCTTTCAGCAATGGCCAAATATCCCATGCTTCCTTGCTTTCATACAGAAAAATAATGACTGTTTTCACCTGCTTTCCCTTACACAGAAATAATTTTCAGGTTGAGCTGGTGGAAGTCAAAGGGTGACAGCAAATATAGAAACTGTACTTGTGCAAACACAGAGCTTTTCATCTGCATGAACACAAACAATGTACAGCTCACAATCCAAATAAGAACCAGGAAGATGGGAAACTTTCCAAAACCAAGGGTGAGCCAAATTCAGGAGGAGAGCACATCTGTAGAATACAGATTCTAACAATACATCTGTCACTCACAGTTTTGATAAAATGTCACCAGAAAAAGTTCAGCAATAGTGGTTTGAAATGAAGAACATATCTTGCTTTCCTAAACTACTGACATACATCAAATAGAAAAAATTAAAAGCACTTTTTCCCCATTTAATTTAAAAAAAAAAATAAAAATTTAAAAGTTAATCATACTTCAAGCTATTGGCATAATTATATGGTCAAATAAAAATACTCTTAATCCAAACTAAAATATTTAGTATTTGTGGCCCCATGCCTTTACAATTTGTAATAATTTCATTAGTCCAAAAGATAGGAAATTCTATTCAGAAAATAACTTCTCCAGCTACTTTCCTTTTTTCATTTGATACAAGTTTCTGGATCTATTTTCATGTTTTCCTAAGTCTGTAACAAACCTGATCCTGTCAGATCAAAATTCCCTCTAGTTCACCCTGTTTCCATTCATTGACAACACTGTAACATGAAGGAAGTCTATTAAAAATGTGGACAATAGTAGAGTAACACTTCCTTTCCAGTTTCTCACAATTAGAAGTTTGGGATTCTGAACCGGAGGTTCGGTCTGGACCGTCACAATTCTTTACTGTGAGGGTGGTGAGGCACTGGAGCAGGTGGCCAAGAGAAGCTGTGGATGCCCCATCCCTGGAAGCGTCCCAGGCCAGGCTGGATGGGGCTTTGAGCAACCTGCTCTAGTGGGAGTTGTCCCTCCCTGTGGGTTGGGGGCTGGAACTAGGTGGTCTTTAAGGTCCTTTCCAACTCTAACCATTCTATGATTCTATGATTCTGTTAGACTTAGGAGCTACTGACTGATACACCCTCCATGAAATTTTGTCATTTTTACTGTAGTCCCTTTGTAGTTTTGGCATGTGGATGACTCCATGAAAAAAAGTTCTACAATGTAAATGAAAAATATATCCTTTCACTTATATTAAACCAGCTAACTGATTATTTACTGGAATGCAGACACCCCTTCCTTTCTGTCAGCTTTTCTAACTCATTTTATGCATACCATTTATTATTTCAATCATACCTCTTCTCACTATTTTTCAAGTTCTAGTCTATGTGATCTCTCTTTGCATAAGAGCCATTCTCTAACTTTTCAACTTCTACTGAATCAATTTTGAGATGGATTGACCAACACATTATTCAATATTGTACATTTGAGTGCATCATTGCCATATAAAGCGGTTTTCAGAACTATGCTTTCCCCTTAATTTTTTTCCTAATGATTCCTGACACTGTATCAGATTTTTGGGGCACAGCTGAGTCTTGACCTCATGTTTTTAGAGAAGAATCTACAATAATTCTGTTAACGTTGATTTAAACACTAGGATGTACATAACATTAGTAGTTCAGCACTTTCATAATTGGTTCTCTTTTGCTTTCTAGAAGCATGTCATCCACTCTTAGTGATTTCCTACCAATCACTGTATTGATTTTTTCTAAAATGTCTTGTATGAGCTTAATTTGATATTATTCTTGATATCCATTCTCTGTAAAGAATGACTGCAGTGCACCACCATCTTAATTTATAGACATATTTTTCCCATCATTTAAAAGAATTTTAATTTTTTTTAAACTAACTTTTTGGCTTTTTAAGATGCAGATCAAAGTATGTCTTGACTTAGCAAAATACTTTTTTAGATAAAGATTTTTTTTGGCCTGTCAATATTTAAGGTCTTCTAAATTATTTGTCATTTCAACAAGACTTTCATTTTTCAAAAGAAGCAAAACCTTTTTCCTTCTAACAGTTTTGTTTGCTCTGCTAACCCCAGTAAATACTTTTGTTCCTTACAGAGTCTATTGATTATTTTATATTTTCACTATGTCTATAAAGTAGAATTTTAAACAAACTTTATGCTCTCTCTGAATCATTTCCCCTCTCAGCTCCCACTTTAACTTGTTCGCTTACATTTTTATGCAATTTATATAACATACAAAAAACATTTTCTTGTAATTCTCCTTTTTCATGTTAAATTTGCTGCCTTGGTTTTATGTTCTTTTCCATTCCTACACGGATGTTGTATTGGACGCGTTACAACTGTGATTCCCCAACAGCTGTTTGAAGCAATTCTAGAAGCAGGTTCTGTGCACAACAATAAAGTAAATCAAGATTCATGTCTCCTCTGGCTTGCTTACCAGCTTTTCCAATAAGTAAGTATTCAGAAGGTCTAAAATGTAGAGACTGCATCATGCATTTTTGTTACAGAGTCAGCATAAGAATAATCAAAGTCTGCTGGTACAATTAATTTTCTGCCTTAACCACTCTCTAAATCTCTCTTAGCACGTCATGGTTGCTGTTACTGCCAGCCTAACACAGCCTAATACTATACTCTTATTGCTTTGGTATGGCATTTCAACCCACTGATATCGTGTTAACACTTGAAAAAGTTATCTTGCTTATTTTTCACTTTCCATATGACATAATTAGTCTAGATGCTCCAAATACTTTATTGGAACATGTCATCACTCCATAAATATATACAACAGTCTGTCCAAATAAATACAATATCAACTTCTGCAGCAGAGTATTTTAATCTCATTGCTCAAAGTCCACTGTAAACTATTCCCACCCCTCCTCCCTACTGCTTCAAAATATCTCTAATCTTCTCACATGGCCTTAGAGTTCTGAACTGTATTTCTCATCAGGAAAATATTACCAACCTGGCCTACTCCTTTTCTGTAATTCTCAATAAATCAATTGCTACCATTAACCATTAAAAACAAAATAAAACTGGATTTACGGAGCAACAGCAGACTGGATAAAATAATATACCCAGATTTAAAGTAATTAGGAAGTAAAGAAAAAAAAATTAAAATGTAATTTAAAAAGATTTGCTTGGTCAGACTCAATCTGAAGATAATTGAATAGTTTTCTCCTGGTTCCTATATAGAGTCTTTACCACTGCTTATTATGGAAAAAAAAAAATAAAATAAAAGAACCACAACTGTTTTGCGTGATTTGTCTGTCTTATTAACATCATCCATAGTCAGAGATACCTCTGAGGTAGGATCTCTATGGAAGTAGTTATTGCTTTGTTGATTTTCAGGGCACAGCCGGACGTTAGGTATTGGCTGGACATCTGGTTTCCCCAAGTGTTCTCTGCTGTAGAACTGTAAAAGGCAACTAAATCAGGACCTTCTAATTATGGTTTTGGACTTTTCTGCTTAAAGTTCCCTAAATTTTAGATCCATTTTTCCCCACATAGCCCTACCACACTACTCAGGTAAGTTTCTACCTTTTCCTAAAAAGTTAGAACAAATCTCTTATTGCCTGTAGCTGTGACATTTAAGAAATTTTCTAGACTAAATAATTCATTAACTATAAAGAAAAATATTTATATTAATGAATTATCTAAAATGGGATGACATAGTAAGGCCTACTACACAGAAAATATTTTTTTCTATCCCATAGCAGCAGTCCATTGTAGAACCTGATATTTGATCTTCTGTCAAAGATTCTGTCTTCTGTCTTTTATTTCAAAGCTAAACATAAACTAAAAAATATCAATTTCCCATGCTCCACAGAGGCTCCTATACTTAAGAAAAAAGGCACCAAACTTTGCAATTCCAAACACATAAAAAAGGTATTTCGGTAGTTATAATTTAATGAGGTAGCTCAATTCTGGGACAAACTATTAATTGCCACTGAAATTATTTCTTTTTTTTACTATTACCAAAAATGTTGTGTGTTTTAAAGGCATAATACAAAACAAGTTTTACAGAAAAGGTCAGGTTCCAGCAGACGTTTTCCATATGTATGCAACATTAAAAGTAGTTAGCATACAAACACCATTAAATCTCTAAATAACTGTTTCAACTTCTGCTTGCATGGTATGTAAATTTTTGCTCCTTTATCAAGAATTTATGACTGATTAAAAAAACACTTATTAAAACAAGAACAAAATATATACACTGTATCTGTTTTAAAAAATATTAATTTAAGAAATTCTGCTTTGTGTAGCCCTTCTTTCTACTGCAACTTTAAACTGTTCCCCCAAAAAATACATATTCCAATTTTGTCTTTCTATTTGACATTAAAAAAGATTATTACCTTTTCAAATTGATTTGCTTTCAATTTGAAAAAGACCTTTCCACACAAAGGTTACAATAAGACTCATATTAGTCAAGCATGCACACATTTCATGCCTAGTTCTTTTTCTGCCAAGGACATAAAAAAGGGGAAAAAAAGGCCATTGTGAGCAAACTTTGACACGCATTCCTTTTATGATTTTTTTCGAACAACAAAAAATAAATAGTAAAATAGGAAATAAAAATGTGCCAGTTTGAACTTTGTATTAAAATGATGACAAGTAAATATAAGTAACCGGTTTTTTTTAATAAAGATAGTCAGGGGGAAAAAACTAACACAATTTCTCTGTGAAACACACACTGAACAGATTGTGTAGGAAATACCTATAAATTATGGCTGCATGTGCTGTCTGCTTTGCTGTGATGTGTCTGTAAGTCCAAGCAGTTGCATCATAAGTCCTTGTTCTTCAACAAGGAATGTGGACTAGCAATGGCCAGCAACATGTAGGTGGTATAGGTTTTGTTTTTTCAAGAGTCCCAATTTGCAATGAGAATTTGCAATGCTTTTTTTTTTGCCAAAGACTTTTGAGTACTCAAGGCTGAATTACTAGCAGCACTTAGAACAGAATTCACCTTTAGCATTACCTGTATTCATTCACAGGACTTTTGAATGTCATAATGAACCAAACATATTTTCTGTATCACGTCTTGTCTATGGTTAACAAGATTCAGATTTTAATAGGGTACGATGAATCCTAACCTGACCAGAAACTCTCATAGCACTTTTAATTAGCTACAATAAGAGGCATGTTTGTTACATTAAATAAGTAAATTTCTTTATTTCCCCAACTCATTTTAACAGGATATCATGTTTTGTGTCTTAAAATTCTGAATAAGGTTTTATTACACCTAATATCACAATTTCTTTCACTTTGTAATCATTTCTGTTACTACTAAAAAATTAAATTTCTATGGGGGGAAAATTACTCTTTGTAATATGTAGGTCTGGAACTCATTTTATTTTTATTTACTTACAGAGTTAAAGTGTTTGTGAGTCCATGGAAGATTTATATCCAGTAACAGTATGATCTGGACAGTATTTCATAAAGTGTTTCATCTGTCAGGCTGAAAATTAAGCACATAAGTATAAGATATATTTGTTTAGATGCTTAAGCATTTGAAAGGGTTTAACCTTTCTATCAGCTTCACAGTTTAAAGAGGTATTATTCAGCTTCATGAGCTCAGTTGATTGAATAGTGAAAAGTTAAATATCCTGAAAAATGCCAATAGTCTGGCTAATTAGCAAATGTTCCTTATTAGAATCAGAAATTACTGCTATGCTTTATGTATTACTATTAATTATAATGTTATCTGAATACTTGTAATAACTTCAAAATTAACCTTTGTATCCTCAGGAGATTTTTCTTTACAAGAGTCACTCAGAACCTGAGAGAGAAACTAATTAGTCAATGAATGGTAAGTGCAGAAGGAACACAAATTAGTTCTTTGTTTACTGCTTTATGCCTCTACCATATAATTTGTATTGTAATTAAAATGTGGTTTATATTGTAAAAAGAAAAGTGTATAATTCAGAGATAATAATATTATTTTAGAGTGATGTTGGTGTTTCATTAGTGCTATCTATTCCTTGGCCGTACAAGGTGAGAGAGAGCCTTCAGGTAGGTCTTTGACAAGTAAAAATCTTTTCTGCATCTCTTGACAGAGTCCAGGTTTTAAACCCGTACATCATGGACCATAGAGAGAAACATTTGAAATGGAATAGCTGAGTTCCAGCACGACTGCCTCTTTCACCCAACTACATTTGCCAAAAATTTGCCTATTTGACATTCACCGGCTGCATCTTGGTGAACAAGGCATTGATTAATGATGTCATCCTCTCAAAAAGATACGCAGGACTATCTCATTAATCTAATAATATTATTTAATATATTCAGTTAAAATCTATGAAATTTTTACCACCCGTTATATTTATTATCTGTTTATATACACATTCTATATAATTATGAATTTATTATAAGCAATTATGAAATTCTGATTATATATATAAAAAATAGACCTAGGAAAAAAACCCCACAAGTTTCTGCTAGCCAATATTACCCACAGTCCAGTGCAACATGAATTAACCCTGCAGTGAAGTTGGTTACATGGGTCCAAATCTAAATGCAAGACGATCTTTCCAGAGCTTAAAAGATATCAGCTGAAATATTTTTTTCACACTTTCAGTCTCTTATGATGCATCCTATCATTTTCATGTAATGCATTTGTATCTTAACTATTTTACAATTTCTTAATATATGATAATTTATTTCAGAAACTAATAGCTTTCTAGTTCTGTTAGATAAGATTACAAAAAGATCTGAGTGACTGTTCAAAATCTTTTTTTTATACTGCCTTTCTACGCTAGACAACACAGATACTTATAATTTGATTCTTATTTTCTGACAGATAAACGAGATAAATTAGTAAAAGGTAGGAGGTGTAAGATTGCACATCTGCTGCCTGTACAGATAATATTTTCACCATGATCTTTTCCAAACAAATATTAAGATTTTGAGAAGTTATGCAATCAAATCAGTGACATAGATTTTTCCAGTGTTTTTTATTGTGTGGTCTCTGGTAGAGTTATACTGCTGCCTTCTCTCCCCTCTGAAGCTTCCAACCCCACAGCTGTGCCTTAAAAATAATGTGCACACCCTGTAGTGGCTCACTGGGGACAAGCAGCTGTTAGTCTGTCACAAAACAAAGCAAAACTCATAGCTTCTAACTGTTAAAAGCTAACTTCTGCAACCTCTACCAGAAAGGACTTGCTGCAGCTCTGAAGGAGTTAAGGAACGGTTAATGAGCACACTGCTGATCTTTTTTCCAAGTGCTGAGCCTGCTCTGCTGCTTTCAGCATCTTGGCTCAGCCCTTAGCTACTACACAGGCTTTCAAATTTCATCACCAACAAAGTTTCTGTTTTGCTTTTGCATGTCTACCTTCATGTGTCTTATTTTTTTCAGTTCCTCACTCCACTATGGACAGTAGAATTTATTTACAGGCCAGTTGCAACCAGGGCACCATAAGGGACAGCTGCACCCTTGGTGCAGGGGAGCCAGGAGCCAGGAGCCGGGAGCTGGGTGCAAAACTAATGCCAGCCATGCCATCACCAGCAGTTTCCATCCCATGGGAACTGACCATGGCAGGCAGAGCCAGCAGCTACTAATGTCTGTCAACAGTCCCGGACACGGCAAGTGATGAACCAAGGCAAAGGTCTATCCAGAAGCAGAAGACAGGATACCAGAGGAGGCTGGAAACAGCATCCCTCTGGGAGTTCTTCTACGAGTCCAGGACAGTCCATCTGCCACAAGACGGGGCTGGGACAAGTCTGGGGTCAGGGCTGAGCCAAAACAGAGGCTCATGGCAGGAGGGCTGGGGGCTCTCAGGGCACTGGTCAAGGCCAGCCTGGCCTGGGGGTGAGCACAGGAACCATCACAAAGGTCTTATTTCCCTGCTTATATTTCATTAAAACTAATATGTTCTAATAGCACTATAAAGGCTTAGTGTGTGGGGACCATCTTTTCTTAAAAGAAACCCAGAAGTTTTTACAGTTGGCCAGAACAGAGCTTGTCAGAAGTAAACCTAGAAATCTTTATGTTTCTAGTGAAAGAAAAATGACAAAAACAATCAAACCCAGTTACATGGGCTCCCTTTACCTGAGTCAAAAATTGATCAGCTTTTGCAGGGAACCATTTGTGTCACTCTGAAAAACATATCTCAGAAATGTGATGTTATTCATGTTCTTCTTCCATTTCTTCACTGTCTATTAAGGGATATTAGGGAACTAGTAACGTAGATAAATGAATTTTACATAGCTATAGTTACAAGTGATCACTCCCATGCAAATTATTTAAATGCTATCAAACATCCTGATATCTTCTGAAGGAGCAAGTAGAAAATTATTTCATTCTGTTACAAATGTTTTTGAAATCTTCCTGAACTTCATAAAATATTTAAAGTCCAATGGAATTGCATTTCTCAGTCCTTTTGAGACGGAATTCATCAGATATAACATTAACAAAACTTCCAGAACATAAAAGTGTAATGCAAAATTATTAATTGTGGAATAGGTCCTCTTCCTACTTCTATCTTCATCTCTGCTTGCTTTGGCCTGCAGTTCCTGAAACTTTATTATTTATAACCCCTTTTCTAGCATGAAGAAATCCACTCTAATTATAAAAACTACAACTTTCAGTCAATCTCCTAGATCCAAATAAGGCGCACAGTAGCAATAGGATTTTCAATAGCTTTGAGTACCCAGAAGACTTGTAAAGATTTTGCATCCAGGCCCAAAGCATTGTTTTTTTTCTTTTATCTTACTTTAGCTAAGCGTATCATTGTAAGTACGCTGGTCTGGCTATATTATTTATGCAGTAGATTTTGTGTAGGAACTTCATATAATAATTTCACAAAAAATCTAACTACCAAAAGCTACAATCATAACATTTAGCAGGAAAGAACTGAAGCATTCATATCAGGCTACATCACACATGAGATTAGAAATGTTCACCTTCCCAAAAGTATATCCAAAATAAATCCATCGGAGTTATTTCAGTGTGCAGTAGCAAACTGAAGAGAATTTGGTTGCAAGGCCAGAGTTCAGAAACATTGTTAGAAGGTAGGCTCATACTTTGAAAAATCAAAGTTTAAAAATGCCTAGTAGCTACAAAATATTAACAACTTCTACTCAGCATGGAAATAGGTATCACACTGATTCAGTTCCAAATTTAGTGGCATTTACTATTATTCTCTTTTAAGTACGTTCTTAATACAGTCTTCCCTTTCTAATAGTCTTCAAAGTGCTTCTATCCAGCTGGAGGAACTTGTGCATATTTTCTTCTAGTCAAAGCTGCTTTCACAATATTTTGATTATTCTTTTTTCCCAAACATATTTGATGTTTCAAATTTAGCTTGTTAAATCAAGAATGAAACTAATTAGTTGGTGGAATCAACTGATGTGCAATTTAAAGTAATTTGTGATTTTATTTTAAGGATATCTTCTGATATATGCCCTGAACCTTAATTGGGCCACTGGAGAGGTTAATTAAAACTTTGTAGATTAATTAAACAAATTCCATCCCCTTTTCTCTAAGATAGTAATTCTCAGCTAGTTTCATTCTATCAATTGCACTAATTTGTCTACATTGTTTCTTTAATATCAAATTAGGTTGATATTAAAAAAATGTTCTTTTACTCTGAAAACTAGAAAAGATTAAAAGCTTGGTTTGGTTTAAATTTCATCGTGGTAAGTTCTGTTGAACCTTTATTTTTCCTCTCTGCCTTTTTTCTATGTAAGATACATATATACTTCATTAATAATTTGCCTGCTTATAGTGAACATCTAAACTATTTTAATAAGAATGAGTGTGTTGCTGGACTGCCCAAAAGAGAGAGAGAGATAAATGCTTCTGACCATCTAATTGAAATCTGCTTTAGGGAGCTGCGGAAAATGGCCTCTCTGTTCTATCCCTGGGATGAAAGACAAGCATACACAGAGAGATTTTCTCTTAGTAACAAAGCTTCATCTTAAAGCTTTTTTGAACATTAAAATTGTAGCCAGCATTGAATGCAAAATTATCAAACACAATGTATAAATGTATTAATGTTCCTTATATTTCTCTCCCTATTGGAAAAGTCATATAATATATCATTCTTAGAATCACATTTATATTTTTATTTCAAGTTGGTGGCTGAATGGCGTATTTACTGATCAATAATATCCAGATCTTCTTCCCTGCCATTTTCCACTCCTGTTCATATCAGTTAATCCTCTATGAAGACTAGATTCAACAAAAGCCTTAGGCACCTGAAAACACCCTGCAATGAGCCAAAACTCTTAGTTAAAAGGTCAGACTCCTTAGTTAACACCAGGGAGCGATAAAAAGATCAAAATGGGATCCAAAGTGAGATCCAAAGACCAAGACATGAGTAAGAACTGAGAGCAGAGATGTTTTTTAAATCTGACGGGCCTCATGCAGGGAGGTATTGGTATCCAGCTGTAAACCATTGACTTGGACTCTCCTCTTAGGGGTGCTGCTTTAACGTTTTTCTAAAGAGCTAAGTAGCACTCAGTCTTTTCTGAAGCACAGATTTGTGAGAATGGTATACTTGTGCTCACCATTCCCAGAGTTACACTCAGCTAGGAAAGGAGAGACCCAGATGCATTGTCCTGCTCCCGCTGAACGAACTCCAATGCCCATTGCTCCTCCCCCAGGTGAATGGCACTGCACCAGGGCACAGTAATTCTGTGGTTAGATACCAAGATTACACCATTTGCGAGGTTAGAGGTATATGTTTAGACATAACATTTGACTTGACTCCCACAGTGTGTAAACTCCTGCGTAAACATCAGGGAATTTTTTTGTTCACCTTTTTTTAGCAGTATTCTTGTTGTTTCTATTGATCAAGATTTATTCCAAAACTAATCCTTAAAGTAGTCCACTGGTAACTTCTCTCCAGCCTGAAATTTCATATTTCATCACAGCATGTGCTGCATTTTCTTCTCTACCACATAGTATTATACTGAGTTCCTTATTCTAATTTGACTAACATTGTTCAGTGAAGACACGGATCAAACATTTTAGAGACAAGCAGATAAATTAGATTTACTACTTCTCTTTATCTAGGAAACTATTTATTTTAATCAAAGAAGGATGTTCTATTATTCAGACATGAGCGATCTTTGATGAACTGTGTTCAGTTTTACTATACTTTATTTTCACTTCCACGTCTTCAATTTGCTTTCCTCAAAATGTGTTATTAAAAAATGCTCACTCTCTTTTGAAAATAAACTATTGAGTCTTTCTAGCTACATGAGTCACTGCTTCCTTCTGCAGCAGATGCAGTATTAGAGATTCTGCATTAACAAAAGCCATCCCCCAATCTGTGAAGATTTGTTAAAAATTCTGACTGACCTACAGTTTGATTTACCCTGTGAGCCAGATCCTCAGTTCTTCTTGTGTCAAGCTCTCAGAGATTTGCTTTTCCAATGCACTACTTGCCTTTTTTCTGTTTACTGTACTAATTAGCTCTGCTTTCATCCCAACACTCAAAGTCAGTAACCATACTGAAAACAAAAGAAAAATAGTCATTTTACCCTGTGGCTCTGCCTCACCTCCATCTTTAACCTCTGGCCTGTCATCTGTATATTTTCCCTCAGCCTCATACATGTTCTATATTATTAGTTTGGCTAAGAAAAGTCTACCTATTACTTTCATTTCTTTTAAGAAATAGAAAGCCAACTTTTTCTGGTTCATTTTTAAAATTCTTGGTTTGTCTCCAAATTCCTAAAAAAGAATTTAAAGATGGATGCTCATTCAGTTTCATTTCTTATCCATATAGATTTATTTCTCAATTCTTTTTATGATAATATTTACTCTAGGAAAACTGGAAGATTATCATGGTGACAGATAATTTTCCAATATTTTTGTGCTTTTAACTTGTATATGGAAGAATGGAAGTGTCTGAAAGTGTTACTGTCACACACTGTCAAGTGTCTGAAATTGGCGGGCAGTAGCTATTTCTCTTAATTTTTCAGAATTTAAATTTAAAGGTGTTATTTTACTGCCAGAGATTTTTCTTGAACCTCAAAACCTTGAGGTTTTTCAAGATGTCCTGACTATCAAAAGTCTGTAGAGAATCATTTTTGTGTTCCCTGAAGACAAATGCAAGGTCTTCTTTTCATTATGCACAATGCTGCAGAACTTTACATGATGAAATAAATCTTCCATAAGTGCCAACAATTTTTTACAGAACTGTCCAGGATATAGTCTGGTATGATTACCTGTTCTCTTAAGGAGAGCTATTATTTTGTTAATAGACCAGTAGCTAAAGCACTACAAATTCAGTCTTCCACAGCTAAGCCATCAGCTCTCTGGAGCTGTGTAACACTATCTTGCTGTAATGACATCGGTCAAGGGGGACATGCTGGTGCAAATGTGCTTTTGTTTTCCATTTTGCAGCTTCGGTATGGTATCATTGGCCCTGCATTCAGCCACAAGTCTAAAAGTTAAAGATTGGGTTTGCCCCTTCATAACCAATGCCTAATGTCCATTGATACTGGAACTAAAAAGAAAGTTTCATTAAGTACAAATTACAAGATCAAAGGTGTTATTTCACACAAGCACATTTCAGTGCAACCTTTAGGAAATCCTTTTATTTAATTTCTGAGTTCATGAGTACTACTACTTCAAACAGACAATAAATAAGTACCAGTAGAGAATGGAAATCTGATTTTAAGTTTGTGTTTAATCATCAAATTATTATGTTTATTTTTGAGCTCTATTCTTGTAGTATATGTTTGCAGTGAGAAGATACGCTTCTTCCTAGGGGGGGTGACAGAAGTGATCGGTCATTTTAATGCTGAAAAATAAAATGTGGAAAGATGTACAAATATGTCAGAAATGGAAGGAAGGTGGGTTTTTTTAGCTAACTGACACAAATAAAAGTAAGCTATCCATGATTCAGGATAGAAATTAGAAGAAAGAACTTAATCATCAAAAAAAGTGAGGCTTCAGGAAAAAAACCTTCCAATAGAAGCAGCAAGGAAAACAAAATTTTAAGGCTTTTAAGTAAGAGGTTAATAAGATTATAAGCAGCTCAGGAACCATCACAAGAGCAACTCTCACCTTTCTCCTAGTGAAGTTCTTCAGGCTCAGAGGTCTAAGATGCCCCCACAGCCCTGGCATCCCCAGATTTTCATCCTCTCATCCATGCAGAGGTTACCTACATTAGCAGGTTTTGCTCTTGTCCTCAGGTGAGAGAGGGCTCAGCTCCACCAGAGTCTGAGAAACCTCATTAAAATCTCTTTTGCATAGGGTCTTTAGAGTGACGTGCTGCAGCAGCAGCATAGCTCAAAGGAGATTTATGACCATGTGGAATAACTGGCAACTGCAAGTCTTCTACCAGCTTGTTAGAAGGTATTTAAAGTTAAAACCCAATCATTTTCCTTAGGGATTGGGGGGCAGGGTTTGGTTTGCTGTACCCTAAAATATAAGAGTTCTCACACATTGTGCAGTTGTGTAGCAGCCCTCAGAAGGAATTTTGCTGGCTTTTCCTAGGCTTACAGAGACAACCATGTGGCAACTTGTCCTTAAAACAATAAAGAGAATATAGAAGAAAGTTGCAAGGTTTCTGACAGAAGAATGACCACTTTTTTCTATTTCCAGCATTTTACAATTGATTATTCTCATCGTCTTAGCATTATCTTGATAGTATCCTGAGCATTACCATGTCTAGTAAAGAGCTTTCTTGCTTGTGCAATATTATTCTCTTAGTCACCTGTTGTGTCACGTATGTGCACACACAAAGACAATTTTCCTAAAAGGCATCAGAGCCACCACCAAGAGCAGGGCACAGTTGGGCAGGGCATGAGAGTTGCAGAACTCCTTAGCCTCTGCAGTTTGGTGCCAGCATACCAAGGAACTGAAATCAAAGGACACTGTTTATTCAGCCGCAAAAAACATGCACAAATAAAGGGTTAATGCCCAAACCCATATTCTGGGGTCCTGCCTACCACTCATTATGGCTCTTAGAAAGGTAGTTATTACAGGCAAGCATTTAAACTTTCCTCAATCAGGGCTACACTTGCTGCATGCTTTTGCTATCAATGTGCCCCCCTAAGAAGCAGCTGCCTGCTCTGGTGCTTCCTTATCAATCATCTCAAGCAGAAACAGTCACCTTGGGTTTGGTCTGCTGGGGTTTGGGGTGGGGGGTGGGGGCAGATGTCCAATGAAAGAGGCTTGTTCTCTGGCACCTGCAAAAAAAAAAATTCCACCACAAACTGGAGATTTGTGGTTTTTTTCATGGTTAATTCACTCACTGCTTTTCTTAAGGACTTAATATTCATATTGGAAATACTGAATCTCTGTCTCTTCTCTTTCATTTCCTACTGTTCCCTCCTCAAACACCCATTTTTAATGCAGGTCTCTAATTTCAGGTGGTGTAATAGCAAGTAGATAAGCTGAGAGAAGCTAAATATACATACAAGCTAATACAGTTTTCACTCTTATCTTTGTACTATGATTTTATTTAATTGAGAAAAAAATCTTTAAAACTTGCATTTGAGCTCTATATAATATGTTACATAAATAAATGATACAAATCAATTGAAACTTAGAGGATATAAAGAAAAGAGGTGGCAGTTGTGCTCCAAAGCACAATTTTGAAGTCATCATAAAAAATTAGGATATATTAAGAAGTGACATATATACAAATGTGCTTTTAGAAGATATTATTCATAACCACACGATCCTATTTTGGTTGATTTGTTAGTATTTGTTACTTGAAAGATCTTTGCAGTTCTTTCAAGAAATGCACTGGCATATGTATTTGAAATCTCAGTGGTATTAAAATCAATATGAAAGAAAAGAAAAAAGGTGAGTGGTAAATTCTCATTTATAAACCATACACTTGTAAAATACACATAAAAACTCAATGCAGCCTCTCAGCACAAGATCTCTTCAATATGCATGATTCTGAACAGGATTTTTCTTGTTTCTAAAATGTTTCAATATATTATTTGATTCGATATCCAGTGCAACTCTGCTGAAATCTCTCTGATTTGGCTGAAATAATTAGACAATGCTGCAAAGACCAAATCTACACAGGATAGTAATTTATTTATAGCCTTTTAAAGCACAGTATGAATGAATGAGATGTGTCTTGGACTTTGTGTACAGTCCAGTAGTCCTTAATAATGCAAAAATCCTATGGATAATAATACAGCTTTTGCCTGAGAAATTGTTTCTTCATAAGTAGTTCTGTTTATAGAGTTGTTTGTTTATTTTCTTCAACAACTCATACAGTACCCAATATTTCAATTCTTGAAAATTTTCATCTGCTCAGATGTGTCAGCTCTGCTCACATTCTATATTTTTTAAGTAAATGGGTGATTCATCCTCAACATATACTCCTCTGTATGACTCATTTATCTCTGCATGCAGTCCTAATCACCTAAATGTGTCAGTTATCTTAGTATCAAGTATAGTAAAAAGCAAGAACTATCTATCATCTGTGCATGGACACTGAACACACAAAACACATGTGTAGGTACATTTCAGCTGTAATACAGAAAGACAGTATGAGAAGCTAAAATGCATTCATCTCAGTTCTGGTTCTCTCTTCTTTTGATTTTTCTTAGCTTTTACAAGGAGAGGGGATTAGGTTTTCTTTCCCTCCCATTCTAGATGTTCATTTGTATCAAACATCTTGCACTTCATGTGCATTGGTCAGCCTATTCCTCAGCAAAGCCAGTGAAGAAGCTTTTTATAACATTCAGTTCAGTAGTTGTGTGAATTATTAACCATGGATGAAAACAGCATTGTGTCTGTTCAAGGACTGGGATAGTTTTCTTCAAAGCACACGTGTTTTTCTGTGGCAATAACTCAAAATCAGTGCTGCTAACAATTATGAGACATTGTGCTGCTCGAAATCTGCTGTAGAACTTGCATACAAGGGATAAAATTTAATGGCTCTGAAACTCAGATAGCTTTTACTTAATGACTTTTAAAAATAGTAATTATTGACTTAGTTAACAACCCTGGCTTCAGAACTGCTTTGGACAGCTGTGTAGATATGTAGTAAAAGGTTTTTAAGATGCCATAAGGACACCAAAGGAATAATTTCAGTCAGTTGTAAATGTTTTGCATACATAATATTGACCTGGGATATTTCACCTCCCTGGAGACTTATGGCCCATATATTATTGCATTTCTGTAGCCATTTTAGTGCAGAAATCAACAAAAAGTTACCGAAGGTGAATACCTTTCAAAGACTTACTGGCTGTGTTGAAAAACATACTTGAAAAACATACTTAAAAACCACGATACACAAAGGAAACTGGAAATAGCACAGTTAATTATACATAAAAATACTTTAAAGCATTTAACAGAAATTAAACCAAATATTTACAACTTTTAAGGATACAAAAAGGGTATTGTTATGAAGTATTTTTCTCATTTTAGAAAAATAGAAAATTAATAGTTATATTTTTCTGTCATACATCTTCGATGCAGATTCTGTCTCCTGATCCTTCCTCTCTTTTTTCTTTTTCTTTTATTTTTATGTATTCATCATTAGCATCATATTCATCATATGCATTGCATCATTAGCATCAGAGCTGTACCTGAATAACTATCATCTTACAATACTATAGACTTTAGACCATAGTGTAAAGAAACTGGCAAGCAGAGCATGGTAGATATGTCACATGAGAACAAAAGTGTTTTTCGTTATCAAAAAAAAAAAAGTGCAAAATAGCACTGGTTTTCAGAAGGAAAGGAAGGTACTTTGTGGTCCCCAAGCCTCATTTTACAAAAATATGCATGTTCCTCTGAAATCAGAAAAGAAATTAAACACATGAAATAAACCTTTGCATTATCGGAAGGACAGGAAACAACAGCTTGTCTTGGTAAAGTGCTGAATTCCAGATGAAAGGCTCAGTTGCCTGTCAGAACTAAGCACACCCAACTTTGAAATTTGTATAATGAATTTCCTGATTCCTTGAAGCGATCTGAGACTCCAGTGTAGGCAGTATTGCAAATCCCAGGTAACATCCACACAGAAGTCCTTTGAGAATACAAGTACCATAAGAATGTCACTACAAATACCAGAATGTCAAGCCTTTTGAGGGAAACAGACATAACACAAGACTTTTGTGATCTACAACAAGCTGGATGAAGTTCTTGATTATTTCTTCAAGGCATGATCCTATACGCAACCAGCTTCCTGTCAGACTTGGATATTGAAAAGTTACTTTCTCACTCCAAAACAGTGGATTTTGTATTGCTCTGTTTTTGGCCTTCAAAGCCTTTATTTTGGGAAATGTCAGTACTCTCAGTGCCCAGATGTTCACTGATCAATTGCTGACAGCTGCCCATAACAAGAAAGAATAAACCAACTTGAAAAAAACTCCAAGAAATAAAGACTGAAATTCACTGCTTAAGAGATTCTGGTCTCATCTTGGTCTCTTGTATATAACCCTGAATAGAACAAGCCTAATACCTTATAACTACCACTCTGATGAACAATCTGCAATTGAAATGAAGTAAAAGGTGTTACAGTCTTTTTTTTATATCTAGATTTCAATGCACTTTTTAAACTGACTGTCATTACTATGAACATTATAATGCAAAAGTGAACCGAAATAGGGTGAGAAGTTTTAATAATTCCCAGATTGCACATTACATGGATCTTGCTTACCTAAGAAGCAGCATTTATACTCTTCAGTGCAAAGAGCTATAGGTAAGAAATAGGTAAATAAACTGAGCAAAAAACCAGATGACATATTGAAGACAAAGGCAAAGCATGAGGTTGAACTTGATGTAAAAGGAAATTGGAAGCCAGTGAAGGGATTAAAATAACAGGAAGATATATGATCAGTATATAACAGGAGTAGAAGTAATCCTGGCAGCACTGTGTTTGATAGACTAGAATAGGGAAGCAAGTTTGGCTTCACAGTACATTAGAGTTAAGACAGCTATGAATGAAAATGGTTATTCTAAACTGACTTGTGGAAATTTAGATATGGACACAGATACAAATTTGGGGTCTCAGTCCTTCAATGAGATTAGTGGGAGCAGCAAAGGTCAGTGTGTACTTTTCAGGATGAAAAAATCTCCATGTGTCCATGGACATTGAGAAATTCTTATTCAAATATGTGACCTGAGCCTCAGCACATTCTTTAGTTGAGAAATAACATGAGCAATTTAGGATCAGAAGTTTAGTTTGACTGTACTAGGAAAATTTGCTACCATGTTTCTGGACCAAAGGTGAAGAAAAGCTTTATGTTTCATCATCTTCAGAAGGATTTTGCTTATAACATACATAATTTTTAGTTTTTTCTAAGGAAGATACTATGAAGCTGTCATTATAAGTGATTCAATATGCATTGGGAAATATGACCCCTGAAAAACAAAAATGACACAAATTTAGGTCTTAGAATTCCTGAATCAGGATCCATAGAGATGTCACTGAATAAGTAAGGCTATATTCCACTTAATTTTTAATTATTACTGTGAGCAATTAACACTACCCTGTAAGAAATTCCTCATGATTTTTTTGAATGAGTTATACTATTTTCTCTTCTTATGACTCAGGCAAACATACAATAGAAGTTTTGTTTAACTGGGTCTTATTTGGTTTCACAACAATAAAGGCAGACTCAAAAGGTCTTTCATCAGGAATTCTACTGGCTTTGCAGTTACTGTATCAGCATATGAGTAGCTTGCAATAAAAAAAAAATAGTAACATAGAGTGTTGCATATTTTGTAGGAAAGAAAGAATTTATTACAGTGATGCTAAGCTACAAGTGTAGCTCTGTGTGGCAGAGATGTGCAGGGCATCTAGGCTGTAATGACCATTATGGATGTAAGTTTAGTTGCAGATTCATAGAAAATGCTTCCTGAAGATAGAAAGAAGAACATGAAGGATGAAATCTGTTGACATGATTCTCCTAAATGGTGCCCAGCAGCCCAGTCATACGTCTTTCACCAGAGGCTGGTAGCACTGGGTTCCCCATAGCTTGTGGCTTACTCAGTGCCACCCTTTTGCTGCTCACAAGCTGGAGAAATAGTTATTTCAAAGCAATGACCTAGTACAGAATAAAAAAATCTGGATTGGTCAGAGAAATATATATTTGAGGGCAATATTACTAGTACTTTTCAGTGGGTATGAAAGACTTATCCAAATATTTAAGAAAATTTAAAAAAAAAAAAATTTATATTCATCCTTAATGAAATTCTGTGAGGTTTTACCCACAATTCAGACAAATGTTTCTTT
This sequence comes from Scolopax mira, assembly GCA_004320125.1. NCBI lineage: Eukaryota > Metazoa > Chordata > Aves > Charadriiformes > Scolopacidae > Scolopax > Scolopax mira. The sequence continues at coordinate 48,882 of BJBW01007438.1, read as the reverse complement.
GTTTTGGGCAGATTGTTATTCTCTTGGGATATTTATAAGAGTTGTCTCTCACTACTACCTGTAGTGCAATTACATAATTTTTTTTTAGGTTTATAACATCTACCTATTTATACACAGCAGGAAAATCACATACAGTGTAACACTCTTGGTATTAGAAATTAAATAATGTCCAGTGGCTGGTAAATTTGATCAAATATCAAATGCAGATAAAGTTTTTGATGAATTACAGAAACAGTTAATGGCACATATATTTCATGTCATTAATATAATTAGTGTGCACAGATGAGACAAAATAATCTATTTGCATCAGTTCTTGATCACTTTTATTTTTTTGATATAGAGAACTTTAGTTGATTGTCAGTTTCTCTCATGAGAAGGATCTCATCTTCTGAGATGTCTCATTGACACTGTTCAAGGTAAAACACTAAAGAGAGAATGTTCTGCTTATTTTTTGAGAGAGCATTCTGTGCAGGCTTCTGGCAGGACCTGTGGCCACATGAAGAGAGGAGCTCATGACGGAGCAGGTTTGCTGGCACGATTTGTGACCCCATGGGAGGGACCCACACAATTTATGAAGAACTGCAGCCTGTAGGAAGGACTCACGTTGGAGAAGATTGTGCAGGACTGTCTCCTCTGGGAGGAACACCATGCTGGAGAAGGGGAAGAGTGTGTGGAGTGCTCCTCCTGAGAAGGAAGGAACTGCAGAGAGAATGTGTGATGAACTGACCACAACCCTCATTCCCTGTCCATTCTGTATTACTGGGGTGAAACAGGTAGAGAAATTGGGAGTGAAGCTGAGTCTGAGAAGAAGTTGGGGGAAGGTGTTTTAAGATTTGGTTTTATTTCTCATTATCTTACTCTTATCTGATTTGTAATAAATTAAATTAACTTCCCCAAGTTGAGATTTTGCCTGGTGATCTCTCCATATCCTTATCTTAACCATAAGCTCTTTGTTGTATTTAACCCACCCTGTCCATCTGAGGAGGAGAAGGATAGAGCAACTTTGGAGGGAAAACAGCAGCTTTTCTATTTTTTCTGGAAATTCAGTAAATGGATATTTCATAAATAAAGAATTTAGTGTAGTGGAATTTCAGCCCTTACCTTGCAGTCTTACTTTGTATTACATTAAATAGTTTATATGTAAATGCAAACACAAAATCAGACATGTTTTTGTCTGGTTTTATATAGCCTTTTTTGAAGATTTTTTTTAATGTATTTAAATTGTTGAACTCTTTTTACACAAACAATCAAGAGCTTCCCTGGCAAGCAGTAGCAGTTCCAATTTCTAAGTCAGAATTCAAAATGCTGTGCGCTCAGATACAAATCTGATAACAGCATTTTCAGTTTAGTGCCATCATATTCCTAACAGCAAATAGACAAAAAGTGGTAGGCAGTGGAGGGAGAAGGAGGATTCTTCACCAATGCCCTGTGTGTCAGAGTGCTCTGATAATTGAATGAAGTTGTAAATTGTTATCGAATCATTATATTCTAAATTATTGACAACGGCATCTACAGTCAACTTCATGCATTTTTTATTTCTCTTTTTCACATTAAATTTAAGTAAACACATGGATGGGGAGAAAATAGAGAAGTATATTATATGGACGGTACAGTTACAGAAGGTAAAGAGAGTAAATATCCATTCAGGGAAATAATCCTCTTCTTGAGGACATACCAGCACATATCAAATGACAATAAAATACCTAATGTTGAATCAATATGGTATTCCATAAACACATTAGAAAATGAAGAAGAAAACTTACAGTTCCACTGCATAAGAATGTTTTTCCACACTTATGTGCAAGTATTATTAGTAAATGTTCTATGTCCTCAGGAGTAAGAGGAAAATTTAAGGAAAAGTGGAAAGGAATTCCTTCATAACAGAAAGAGAAGGCTACAAACAACAGCCGACTGTGAAGAGACTGCTTCAGTGGTCATCTTCTGTCAAACACGTCTTCACTTTAACTTTTTCTATGAGGTAGTAAATCTGTTGTTAAAAGGGCTGAAGAACAGTGGGCATCTAATAAGACATTCATAGTGAAAAGGGTAATCCTTTGTATTAAATATCACTTCTATTTCCTATGCCATCCTTTTTTTTTTCTCTCCTTTACATAAATATCTGTATCAATTTCAACGGAAGCTGTAAATCTACATCAGTTTGAACTGGAAGTTGACAATTAGGCTATAAATAAGGATGAGATGAGTTAAACCTGAAAACTTTGTGCAGGTGTCTATCTATGAGATGGGATTACTGGTTTAGATTACACACCTAATTCACTTTATATTGTTAAAATTAAAAAGGAAAAATTAGAATCTGAAATCTTCCTACCACTGTCAAATGGTTTCCCTGTAGTCCCTGTACTCAGCACTTAGATCTGAAATATTTTCTCTTGCAATAATCTCTAAAACTGCTATCACAAAATACTATTTAATTCTGACCCTCTGCAAGAGGTACTTTGGAGTAGTGGTGTTTATCAGTTTACCAAGGAATTCCTTATACCAAAGGAAAGTAATTGTAAAATCCAGCCGGGTCAAATCTGGATTGTATTACTGGCTAAATCCACATCACTGCTACTGATGGACGGAGGTCCACACTAAAGCACTTCAGCTGGCTTTACTTCAGACTTTCTTTAGTGTTATCCTGTGCACCGAACTCCCTTTACTGGCTTAAGTGCTGAAAAATGAGCTCCAACCAGATTAACTGGTGAGGCACTCAAAAGCCTAATCACTTACAGTCCACAGTCTCGAGGATTGCCTCAGAGCTCCAGGACTTCATGACTTTAAGGTTTTCTTTCATGAATAGGAGCTCTGCAACTTTCACATCATGAGGTTGGAAGTAGCAGCACACTCACCAAAAACCAGAGGGGCGTGACACGTGGCAGCTCTCAGCTTTGCACACACATCTCCAGAGATCTGGGATTTGTATGCATGCCTCTAGAGACCCAGGCTCCTACAGATAGTCAGGAGCCAGCAATCCCAGTCTGGAGTCTTAAAACTGTGTTCCTCAGAGTACATAGGTTCTCAGATTCAGGGGCACCTACAGCTGTCCCTTGCTTTGGAGAATTTGCCATGAATTTGAGGCAACCTAGTGAATCTTTGGGAATTTGATGGCTGCCTAGGCATACCACAAGAAGTTCCATTCCTATTTTTTGTTGTTTTTTTTTAAAGATAAAACCAGGGTGATTGCTTTTTCTAATGTATTTTTCAATGTCTTAATTTTTTTTTTCTGCTGAAAGGACTGATTTTCTTTAAGAACTAAAATAAATAATTTTTCAAAATCTAATTTTCTTGCAACACAGAAATTGTTTCCACCTATCCATAACATTTAATTAATAATTGCAAGCTAATGGCACAGGTGTTTGTCTCATCCTTTCCAGCAGCAGCTCTATATGCACTTATCTATATCACACACTCCTACCAAAGACTGATGAATACTTAAGAAATTATCTGAGATCTTCAGGACATTCTTCACAGAGAGCATACAAGGACAGAACATGTCTAACTTGAAAGAAACATGAGGAAACTGGGAAGTTTTCTAACTTGAACTCATGGGAAAATTAAGTTCACAAAAGTAATAATATAATAGCTGTTATTTTAACCCCAGGTATGTATGAGAATGTATTAAACAGAAATTATGTTTTTCAATGTTTTTTCCCTGTTGACAAAAAAAAGTTTGTCAATAGATCAAAGGTTCCCTAGATGAATTCATTTATTAAAATAATATTTCATATAACTAAGTTCTGCCCTGTCAACTGATTACCAGCATTACATTTTGAGTATCTCATATCTCCACAGAGAAGGCTTAATTGGATATATCAGTCATTTGATACATTTTTCTTCCCTGTCTGGATTATTTTATCTTTTCAGATGACAGGTTTATGGTGAGTGTGAACAAATTCAGAGAAGAGTTAACATCAAAGTCAATGTTCAAACTGAATGAGAACAGAAGGTAGTGTGTCTATACAGAGAAAGAGGGAGAGATACACATACATTTATAATAATGACATTTTATGCACACAGTCTCCAATCTATAATATTTCCTTCCTGTTGGCATAATCTGTCTCTTATGCTGGCTTGAAAGAGTCCTAAAGTGGTCACAGATTTTCTAAGGTGATCTGCACAGAGAGTCAACCTCTGCCTCTAGCCCTCAGTAGCCACAAACTACTAGTTTGATTCAAGACTCGATCAGTCTCTCAAATTCAGTTATTCCAGCAGGATGGCTAGTGAAAAAAGTAACAATGTGTACCACTGGTTAGCGTATACAATCATGAAGCCTGGGCTATGAACTCAACCAGGCAAAACCCAACTATTTGTTACTTTCAACTATTTAATGACTGAAGAAAAAGTTGTGCTGATAAGGATTATCCAACAACAGTAATAAACTTCCAGTTGAGAAAACCATCTGTATTCCAGGCTTAAATATGTACTTAACTTAAACTAAAGAAAAAGCTGATGTTCTCCACAGTTCTTCATGTTTTCTCAATGGCCAGAAAACTCATCATTGCACTTGAGGATTGCATTCCTTCTGCTCCCCTAGCATATATCTGCCTTCTCAAGAGGCTCCTCTCACAGTGTGAAGAAGAAATAGCAGTCATTTCTAGCCTTCTTTGTAAATATATTTTTAATTCAAATTGGTATTATAGTACCTTGGAGGAATGAAAATTCCTCCAAATGGAAGTTAATTAAGCTTATGGTGACTTGAGGCATCTCCATCTTCCTAAATATTCATTTGTCTGGCATTAAATGTAAACCATTTAATGTTTAGTTTCTTACTGGAGTTTTAAGGTGTGGTTTTACGAATGATGTAAGAGAGACATGCCAAGTAATCAGTTTGTCAGACCTAAAAACACACTTATTGAAACTTGTTACTCCAGGCCTTATACGTCTGAGCTTTTATATTCAGGTATTTTATGTGCAGACTTCCTAAGGGACTAGCTTGAGAGAACTCAGGCAATGTTTTTGTGAAGCATAAATGAATCACCAGTAATGATGGCCACAATGAAATAAATCCTAGTTATATTAGACATTAGTAAATTGGTCACTGGGGATTATAAACTGCTATGGTAAACCCAAATGGCAGATTGAATCAAAGTTTAGCAGCTGAGGATTATCATCAAGCCTGTCACAGGTCAATTCGTGCCTCTGCTGGTGGTGAACCATAATTTCACCCATAGTCTTTAGATTTTGTATTAACATTGACATTGATCTTATTTCTTTAGAACGGTTCTCACGGAAAGTGAATAACTTCTCTTTTGAGGTCTTCCAGGCATAAAAACTTTGTTAATTCCTTTAAGTTTTCTTGATTTATGAAACAGCCCAGAATCAATACCTCATTCACACTTTGGACAACAGAAGTCTACTGGTCTTCCAGGAAGCTCCAGGAAAGCTGCAGTGAAAAAACCTTAAAGCACCTCAGCCTAAACCTGTGTGAGGTATTTACATGGACTGAGACAAGTACACACAATCACAGAAAAGCACCAGCCTGTGAGCAAAATTTTGTTCAAAATGAAAACAACTAGCTTCTTACACAAATTTTACAGTGTCATCTGCTACAGGATAAACATAAAGGTGAAGATAAACTACTTTGTATTAAGGTGTTTACTGTCCAATGAGTTAAGAGAAGTGGAAATGTTTAAAGTCCCCTTTAGGATATGACAGCTAAACCCAACCTGCCTGTGCAAAACTAAAATGAGGACAAATTGCTCAACTTCTCTGCTTGCCTGAAAACCAATTTTCAAGCCATGAAGCCTTAGCAGAGTCATTCCAGTATTGTTACTATAGACAGTGAAGTGGATTAAGTTCTCTTGGCAACTGACAGTCTCTGTACTCAAGGATATTTTGTTTTGCCCACTAATCAGCTAAGTCTGCTGGGTGATTTGGCACTCAGCTCCATTCTGCTGAGGGAGTTTAGAGCACAGGTCCAATCCCCCACTTAAAAGCTGCCGGAGGGCTTACACAGGCTCAGGAGTGATCCTAAGCCCAGGACTGAATTTCATTAAAGGCTGTTGACAACCACCAGGTTCCAATTTATAGCAGATTGGGAAGAAAAAGCTACTCATTGTAATGCATACATATACTAAACTTTCATACGAGTAAAATTAAGCAAATACACTTCCTCGATATAGTTTTCACGTATTGGAATTTTTTGTAGATCTATTGATTGAAGTTATTATGCTACATTTACATATATATGTACATCATAATACTGTAAAAAACGAATGGATTTAATGATCTATATAAACTTATGATTACACTCTCTGTTCAGTTTCAGATCTGCAAAACATATTTAAGCTCCTAACTTCCTTATGAAGATATTTAAGCAACTAAGTGACATTTGAATCTAGTTATTCTGCATGAAACAAAACCCACAGAATACAATTTATCATCACTGATAATTTTTTAATCTTTTTGGAAATCTTGAGAACAAGTTCCTACAGCTGGTGTTTGGTACATATGGTTATGAGAATGATGGGAATTTTTTCATGCTAAACCCTCATCAATGGATAAATAGAGAATTTCAGAGATGCCAGTCTGTCTGCTTATCTCATAAACAGGATTTTCTTGTGCATACAATGCAGGATGACAGAACATGAACTCACAGGTTAACAAGCATGTCAAGAAAGGAACCTCTGATAAAAGACACCACATCAATGAACATAATATTAAATGTAATACAGTCACAGAGATATGATTTAAACAAATTCTTTTCCAGCAAACCCATATGGACAAAATCAGAAGCCCTTTCCTAAAGAAATAACAAAGGTTTTCTAGTTGGCTACTATTTGACTATATCATGGACAAATAGAAAGAAATTAAAATCCTCACAAAACTTAACTAGGATCAATGTGCAATGTTTATTACAGTGAACAAAATACGGACCTAAAGAAAAGGGTAGTTTTCCATAGAAGTGCCTGATTTAAAAAAATCTAACTATAATCACTCTTTTTACTATTCAAACCTATATTGTGTGCCCTCACATACACTGATGATGCAAAACTAAAAGCTTTCAACTGGCTATCTGAGGACATCTTTTTGTTAGCTGGATCCTCCAAGCAGTAAAGATCTTGGATTATAGCCACTGCATTTGGTAAGTAAGACCCCAACCTAAAGATTAACAGCTGTATAGCCTCTGAGAGCAAGTGAAATCAGGCTGAAGTTGGAACAGGTTTCTTTAAATATACCTCCCGTCTCCTGGGGGGAGCAATGGTCACCCACCAGAGCAATATCCTTAGCAGACGCCTAGTACCAGTTTTGAGTCATACTTTGACTTTTTACTCCTTCATCAGACAAAGATTGCGTCAGTGCAGTTGTGTATGTGGAAAGGCATGCTTGAATATCCCAAATATTCAGTACATTTTTGTTGGGTTCATTTATTCTCTCTCTCTTCTGCCCCCACCTTCCCTCCACACTCTTCTTTCTTCTCTCCTTTCTTCCCTTCTGCTTTTCTCTCATTACAGTTAAAAGGAGCAGCACAGAAATGTTGAATTGTCAGTTTGGCTTAATATATCTTCTTCAACCTTTAAGCCAACTCATCAAAGCTCATATCATTATGAAGTCAATTTCTGACACACTGCTTAATACACACACCCACATTACCTCTCTTAACACCTTGTTTAAAATGGCATCCTGTTACAGGGTGCCTTTTCGACTGCAGATATTCTCTTCATCATGCCCTATTTCATACTGCACTGATGCCTGTTCTCATAAGTGACTGTTTAAAGCAATTTTGATTATTAATCCCTGATTCACCACTGCACACATCTAATCATAATTGAGGAATTTTATAATTTATGGAAAAACTAAGCATATAATACAGGTAAAATGTCAAAGATTACAATATTCATCTTTTGTCTAGAGTTATTATTCCATAGCTAGACAGGGACTCTAGGGGAAAACAGTGTTTATTTGCATTCTAATAGAGGGAGAATCCTTTTTTGAAACATCACACTATTTCATTGTAAAGTAAGGCATGTCTGAATAGACCCTTTTCAGCATTTCTCAGACATTTCAATTTCCTGTTAAATTACCATTTCCATTTAATTTTCTCAACTGAAACTCCAGTAGGATAGCAACATATAGCGTGGGGTTGTTCAGCAAAGAAGATAATAGCAATATGGTTCCATTGCAATGCTCAGAGATGTATTGGAAGGCAAGGCAGATTCTTATTCTCCTAAATGGTCAGACCCCAGTGAGCTATGATCAGGCTGACTAAAGCACATTGCTTCTCTTTGGAAAAGGAGGAGAGGAAGAGGGGGACAGGGAATGTTGATTACATCTGCATCCTTCTCTCTGGCATATCTGAACTCAAATTAATTGATTCTGCTAAATATTTTCTTTTTCAAAAAGCCTGAGCAAAGAATATTCAAATGCAAAACTACGTAAACTGTGTAGGCAAGGTACTACCTACATAGCACCAGAGAGTTCATAATTATATTTCTTCCTGTAAGAAAGACAACAAAATATGGAAATTTAGTATCAGTCCTGGAAAGTCTTCATCATTAAGAGTCTAAGGCTGCTCACTCTAGATGGTTTTTAGAGCTTCTTTCTTTTCTCTCTAAAAAAAATTAATACCTAGACATTTGTGCCTTTTTTCTTCAGGAATCATGCTAATCAAAACTGAATAATCAAATTATGTTTCTTCATAAGACCAAAGGGAGGAATTCCATTCTGTTCCTGTCATCCTTCAGGTATAATTGCAATAAATATATATATGGCAATAGGACCTTCCACTTACTGATCTATTCCATGTCACATGTCAAATGCAGTTTATCCTCATGCCAATAGGTAAGGTGATCTTACAATAAGAAGCCACATCTCTATACAATGGGTCCTAGGAGTTATTTAACATCTAATATGTATTCCCAATTTAAATCTTTCGGTCTAGCAAAGTGTAATCCTGAGGATGATTTGGAGGATGATTCAGAGACACAATTTGATGTCTGTCCCTCATACATAGAGCAGCAAGCTGAGTACTCACCAGGTCTTCATTCACAGGATGGTTACTAACCTAAAGGGACAACCCGGTGATGTGTGCAGGAACAAAATATTCTGAGGACATTTCACAATTTAATAACCCACTGGAGTATAGCTATCTGAAGTAATTTGTGACCTCCAGCATGATGTTAGTAATACAAAGTTAAGTTCAGGTGCTGGCTGAAACTAGCACAATTTTCTCATTAAAGAAAAACACAAGAACAATGACTGGAATTTTAAAAACCTGCATGAATACACTAGATCAGAAAATGTAGAGAGAAAAAGATGGTGTTTTAAATTTAAAACATCTTTCAGTCCCAAAGGTTCCAAAATCCATTATAAATCATTTGACTACCTCTCCACTGAAAAGCCATCCCCTGATCCTTAATAATTGTGATTTATTTTATCATAATTCAGGGAACTCTTATTATTGAACCAGGATCCTACTCTCTTACACACTGTGAAATAGATCAGCAAGACAGCCACTGTCCTTGCATCAATCTATATATAAGAGATAAAAATTAATGTAGAGAGGCAAGGATATCACAGGAAATGATGAAGTAGTGTTGGCCAAGATGTTAGGGGTTGATCTCAGTTTAACAGCCTAAATTGCCATACTTTAGAAAGTATCTTTAGGCATTTTTTACAAGAGCATTTTTAGGGGTCAATCTGAAAAAAGTCAAAGGTAGAAACTGCAGAGAGCAACATATACACCAGCTTCTGTGAGCCTTAGGAGCTATAACTGAGAATATTGGTGTTCAGTAGAACTCAGTACTGGAATTCATCATCCAGACTGCATGATCGGTAACCAAAATCTTATGATATTGCCTCCTTTTTAATTCAAGCTTTCTAATTAGAAGCCATGATGAACTCACTAAGACCTTTGATTTTTTCAATAAGAAGTGTAAGTAGGTAGAATAGCAGATCCAGTGAATATAATTAGACAGTGTCAGCCTTTCCCTTTTTAAATCAGAGAGCTATTTTGGTAAGGCATACAGACACCAGACCTAAAGTCAACTTCTTCTTCCAATATGAAGAAAGTAAAGAAAGTATAAGCTCACCAGCACACAATATTCGTTTTTCTCTTGCCACATTCATGGAAAGTAATTGCATTTTCATATACATTCACAATCCTTTTCACCATATTTGAGTTCCATTTATTCTGCCTACACACCATACCTTTCTGAAAAATAGTACACTCACAGACCACTTTATCAAGTGAGGATATAGGCCTTTCTGTAGCTGAACAGACTTGCCTATACAGCATTATAAAATCCAGCCAATGCTATCTCATCCCACTGCTTCAGCTCGTTCATCCATTTTATCCTCTACCTAAAATTATCATCAGAGGGGAAAAAACAGAGTTTACGCATGGTAGTTTTTCAAAGAAGAGAGTACAGGTTTGGGGACTACTGCTCATTATGATCTTCTAGGCACTTTAACTGATGTAAGCACTAATGGAATCAGGAGTCTAAATAACAGCTTTTGAATTGGCCTAGAAAGTCTTAATGGACAATCTCTCTCCTACAATAAATAACACAGAGGAAAAAATGTTCACAAATATCAGAGGAGGTACACATACAGCAAAGAGAGGAAACATTCACTCACATCAAGAAATAGAAAGATTTGTTTATATACATAATATGAGCTCAGAAACATAAAAAAAAAATATAGACTTAAATACATAAGAGTACATGCATATTGAAGGCACATGAGTGTATACAAACACGTTCAGATCTGAAAACCTTTCTTACCTGATGCAAAAAAGTTAGCAAAGAGGCTCTTTGCTAGGATATAAGATAGGAGCTTGACTCATCACTAAACTCATCACTAAGTTCACCTTTTTCTCAACTTACTGATATATTCTCTCATTTTCTGGAGATATTTTCCCCACACCAAATCACCACAACCATGCAGGGTATGGTTGTGACAAGAAGAGAGTGCGATGGGAATTGTGCAGAGGTAAGTGGTGCGAGTGACTGGGGATAAAGACACTGTTGCAGTTCAGTCTGTCTAATTAAGTCTGAAGGGCTGTGTGGAGAACTAGAATGCGCCAGTTTATAGAAGCTGGTTGGTACTTGCATTGATTTCTAAGGCTCTGACTCAGCACATAAGCAGTTGCTGGAGTTTTAACTCAAACACACTCAAGCTTATGCGCTGCTGCAGCAGGGCTTTTTTCCTTGGGCTGTGTTCCTGCATATCAGCATTACGCTGAAGTTCAACATAGATCTGTGCTTTATTGATGTGCATGAAAAAGATGATGTCACAAGCAATTTTGGTAAATGAAAATATTAGCTTAATTATAGTATTCCATTGCACAATTTTATTATGCAGATGGACTAAGTTTTTAAAGGGTATAGGTTACCACTGATTTCAGCGTAGAATCAGTTAGATTTTAGTGCATCTGAGATTCTACAAGAATTGTCCAAATTAATTACAACCTCTGTTTATATTCTCTCATTATAAGAGAAATTACAGGTATAGAGAGCTGTTATCCAAGTTTTCTTGCATCTGTAATATCAGATCTATTTTGAGGGTAGACCATTTACGTTAATATTAGGTTTGGGGAAACCAAGTACATTTAGTACATTTCATTATGAATGTAATATAGTAAATATCAAGGAAGGATACACACAGGAAATACACAGTGCTAAAAAATTTGTTCCTTTCATATGAATGCACAATATCAGGGCTCAGGTCTTGTAGCTGAATACATTACCATGTATTACATTGTTCACATGCAGACTTCTAGTTCACAGCAAATGTAATGTAATTCAGCTCAGTCTTCTTTCATTGCAGGCTCTCACTCTGATTGTGTTTTGAGACATTTGCATCCTACTAAGTTCAGTAGACTAGTTTGTTCTTTTACTTCTAAAAGGAAGAAACCCTGGCAATAAGAAACCTTTGGATTAGCCAAGGAAGAAATCCTGCCTGTGAAAGATGCTCATTTCCTCTACCACCTACTGTGACCACATTACTACTAAGAACATCTTTAGAAGACAGGATTCTCCTTCATGGCCTCATTAATGGATTTGATGGAACTGTATTTAGAATTACTCTGCACCATATATGAAATTACTTACAGGATTTTATAGAAATCAATAAAAGGATGCAGTATGATTCATCAACAAGAAGAGAGATCAGTTATGATAGTCCTCTGCAATACTGGAAGTTAGAGATAAACTTAAATTTGAAAAAAAATCAGATCTTTTCTAAAACCACTGAGTGCAATTCTTTAAGGATTTGTACCATTCTTAGTATTAACCATTAAAAAAAAAAATTGTCATAGAACAAAGAAATAGAAAAGTGAGAAGGTGAAATGAAGGGAGGGAAAAGAGAGAAAACAAAATGGGATGGTTTGAATTATATCATACAGAGAATGAGACCCTCATCTGAAAAAGGGAAAAAAAACTATGGAAATTGCCAGTGATTTTATTTGGTACTAAAACAGAAAAACCAACCATTTCAGATTCTATTACCATGCAGCCTTTAAGAGGCTTAAGGATCATAAACACCAGTTCTTCAGATGGTGTTCCAAAGGATTTTGAAATGTCAGTAGAAATTTTCTAGGACTGAAAAACCAACACTCCAAATATCCAAGATCAGCACTTTTAAATTCAAATATTTGTTTTGTTTTCAAAACACCAAAGATACTTAGACAGAGACAGAATAACCTAACAGCATTTTTCATGCAGGTGGTTTATTTTTAAGCATCCTAGAGAGGGCTCAAGGGAAGAAAGCCTTATCAGCACTTTAAGGATTAAGTGTTAAGTGTCATTCACTAGGGGAACTGGCTTGAATTTCCCCCTCCCCCTCTCCTCCAATTCAGGATTTATTTAATGTGATGGGACTGGAATTGATTAGGGCAGAAGACAAGAAAATTGTTTGCATGCACATCTGGTCCAAAGTTCAGTGACTCACATGAAAGTCTCACTCACAGTAAAATGAAAATAATTAAATATGCCCACATATGCACTGTCTTTATGACCAATCTTTATCCCACAGTATTGGCACCTTTTAACCTTTTAAAAAAAATACTAAGCAAAAAGGATGCAAGCAGGATGTAAAACAAATCCATCTCTGCAGCTGTGAGGCTACTTTCTATAGCAAGTCACTCAAGAGCTATCATCAAAACTAATTATGAACAGTACAAATACTTTATTTCCCATGAACCCTCCACAAGACAGCATAGCTCTTGGTGGGACCCTACAGGGCATCTCATATAGATCTCTGCCATCAACATGCTTTTTGGGGTGCAATCCCCAAGTGAGACCAATTGCCTCACATCTCTTCCTTCAAAGCTCCATTTTTTCCATCAAAGCACCATTTTAACATAAGCTATGGTCTTGTTTGCATTGAGTTCTCCTTTTAAGGCCTCTTCCAGTACCTCATTAAACTTTTGATTAGAAGGCTTTTCATTTTCAGCCTAAAATCTAAAATCTAAATTCAGCCTAAAATTCAATCTAAAATTGAACCTGGGGCAAATCTTGTACATTAGTTCAGCATTGGAAAAAAAGAACTGTTGAACTCCCTTGATGTTTTGAGAGAAAGCATTTATATCCTTTTCAAGTCCCTCTTACTACTTTAAGCAATAGAAGTGGAAAAAATATTTTCTCGCTCTCTCTTCACATGACATCTGTTGTCTGTTCTTTTGTCATTTTAGCTGTCCTTCTTCCCTGACAAAAATCCAGACAGAACTCTGCTTCTGTGAGAATAGACATGATGAAATCCTTTGCAATACACATGCTAGGATGATACTTGAAGGAATGTGTTTGCGGAAGACCTGAGAAATCAGTAAAACAAAATGTAGACCTTTGTCTCTGAAGGTTAATAGAGAAATTCAGGATAGCTTTTTATCTTCTTCCCTCATGATTAAGAACTACATGCAGAATGTTTGGTTATAGAGAGAATGATCACCGATACTTTAGGAAAGAACAACCACAAAATCACTACTGAGTCCAGTTACAGGGTTGAAGAAACTCTAGTGTCGTTATCCTTGATCTTTGTGGGGTTAAGAACTAAAAGCTTTTGAGTGAACTCAAAGAACTAAAGAATTTTGAGTGAATAAATAAAAAGCAGATGCTCAAGAGGGTGAATACATTATGTAGATGAAAAATTACATTACAGCTGAAAAGACTTTTCAGTACAGTATGTTTATTAATCTAGAAGCAAGTATGCTTTGATGAATGAACTGACTTGATCACAGTGTAATTTCACAAGCTACCAATCACCTAGTTATAGATTGAATTCAAACTCCATTTGTAAATTAAGGTAAAAATGAAGCATTGTGTCATCATAGTCTTGCCATTCACAGATTAACACAAGCTGTGACAGCCGAAACAGCAGGGTCATTAAAAAATCCAAAAATATGTCAAAGTTAAAGAATGTGGAGTAATAAACTGAATTCCTACCTCATGAGCTAACATTGCTATCTTCATTGTCTCATACATGCCATGTACTCATGGCAGGCTCCATCTGTCATCAACAGAAACATAAGCATGAATGTTATTAGAAAGGAGCTCAACACCTTAGTCACATTCCATTGCTACCAGAGGTGGACATTTGATATGCAAGAAAATTCCCAGTAACATTTATTTTCACCTTCTTCCATAACTGCAGAAATACTTTTTCCTTCTATTTTTTTAATGCTTCATAAGTTATACAATAATGGAAAAGAACATACATAGTCACATTTAAGTTTTAATTCAAAGGAATACTCTAATCAAATTAATTTGATAAGAATTTTTACTTGTAGTCACATTTTACAATGTGACAGCTATGCAAACTGAAATGAGGGAAAAAGTGTTTCTGCAGTTTGGTTACTTTGGAGAATAAGAATTAATGGGCCGCTTCCAGTTTGTAATCTCTGTGCATTAGCATACATTTGTCATTGGTTTTAAACTTTTATTCCTTGAAAGAGGAATCCTTTCGTGCAAAATAATCCTTTTTCGTAGAACCAAACAAAATTATGTGTGGTTTTCCAGTCACTATATATTTTCCCTTTGGAGTTTTTTTCCATAGATTACTAAATAACCAAAATAGATTACTAAATTACCAAAATAAACCTGAATTATTATAGAGATTAATCAGAACTTCAATCACTGTTTAAGTTTTGCAAAATTCTTTAAATTAGAATAACAAAGATGAATTTTTGATATTACAGTTTTTTTTATACTAGTAAGTAAGTGTTTAAAAAGGCTAAAGCTACAATAAGATTGTAATGTGCCTTTAAGATTTAAGACTATGTCAACAGACATACTGTTTAACTCGATATGCTTTTCTAAACCCATGTCTAAGCATAATAAATTGCAAGTTAATTTTAATGTCATTCCAGAGTCCCAAGCTTTTAGCCAAATATTAATTTTGAGGTAATATTCTACATGCCTGCAATTGTAATTGCATACAAACAGATGTTAGCATGTTTTTTTGAGAAAAGGAAATTAGTTACAGATGGTTGGAGAGTTAAAAGTAGCTATATAATATTAAAATGCTAATTTGAAAAAAACATAACATCAAAAATAATGATCTTCAAAATCTGACTGAAGAGACTAAAGGCCCTATTTCCTGATACTAATTTCCTTTTTTCCTGTTACACAAGCAAAATTTGCATCATTGCCTCTTCATCCCAACATTACGTAAACCTAACTCAAAAATGAGGGGAAAATGTTTTTAACCTTTCTGTTGAAAAATACACATCTATAATAATTTCTGGGATTCTTTACCAAAATGTTCCAAAATAAGGTGAACCTACCACTCAGACACCATTCTTTAACATTAATCTCAAATAAATCTTTGTACCAAGGAAGTGACAAATATTCTCTCTATTCAATGACATTACTTCCCCCATCAGAAATGAGTGCTATTGCTGATAGCCTAATATTATCACTAATAATATTAAGAAACACACTACTAACCTGTGACTAGTTAACAATTTATTTCAAGTTTCTTTTTTGGAGAAACTTGCCCAAAGAAAAATAGTTGAAAGTATTGGTTAAAAAAAAAAAAAAAAAAGAACTGAGAACTGAAAGAATACTCAATACAATTTGGAAGGCACCTCATTGAAACAATGAAATCCACACTAAAAGTAAAACTTGACATTTCCTAGTCATGAAAGTCTACTTGAGAGTCATTGCACTGCACTGATGCCCCTATGCAGAAAGGAAAAGCCAGCATTTTCATTCATTATCCTTGCCCCTCACAAAAGAAAAGGAACAGGAGAATCAGAGTACAGGGGAAGAAATGACAGGACTAATTAAATTTTTCACATACCCAAGAGATGAGCAAGAGGCAAAAGCCACTGTACATACATATTACATCTCCTTGACAAGTCTTGCATTTCTGTTGGTCCCTGCTGGTGCCTTTAACTCCTTTGAGTCTTAGTACATTAATTTTACAGCTGGTCAACCATTTGTATGTAAAAGGCATGTATCTTGAAAATATGCAAAACCCCTACATTTTGCTTCTATTAGATTTCTGCTACTCAAATAATCTTCTGGGGCTTTCTTTTCTGCAGAAAAGTACATTAGCTCTCAAACACAAGTCCTCATCTTTCCCTAGAGATCCTCATATGAACACTGGTGTTACAAACACTTTCTCACAATGTTACCACCATCATCTTCTCAGTGTCTGGATTTCAGGGAGAGAATGTTAAAGTTACAATTCCAAGTAAATGATGAAGAAGGTAATAATGATTGTCAGAAATACAGAACCAAAAATATTTTGTTTCTAAACACAGCAAATGTACTTGTGTTTTGAAAGTCCTGATTACAGGCAGATCACTGTGGGAAGAGCTTGTACCATGGCTGCATTGGCATGATGCGTCCCAGGCTTAACTTCACTCGTGACTCTTCCACCACTTCCCTCTCCCTCAAGCAGCACAGGGGTATGAGGAACTGCAGTCAGGGTCAGTTCATAATATTTTGTCTTTGCCACACCTTCCTCCTCATGTTCTTCCCCTCCTATAGCATGAGATCTCACCCATGTGAAGAATCCCTCATGAACTGTTCTAACATAAATCGTTTCCATGGCGTGCAGTCCTTCAGGAACATATTGCTCCAGTGTGCACACCCCACAGGCCACAGTTCCTGCCAGGAGCCTGCTCCTAATTGGCATCTCCAGGGTCTGCAGTTTTCTTTGGAATATATCTGCCTGCTCTGGCTTGGGATCCTCCATGGACTGCAGAGGAATAACCTTCTTCACTATGATCTTCTCCACGGGCTGCAAGGAAATCTCTGCTCTGGTGCCTGCAGCACCTCCTGTGCCTCCTTTTTTTTATTTTTTGGACCCCTGATGTCTGCAGGGTTGTTTCTTTTGCCTTTTATCACTCTCCTCTCTCAGCTGCTGCATAGTGTTTTTTACACTTTCCTTTCTTAAATATGTTATCACAAAGATGTCACCAGCTCAGCTCTGGCCAGCAATAGATTCATTTTAGAGCCAACTGTAACTGGCTCTGTTCAACATGAGATCATCTCCTGGTGTGTGTCTTTTCACAGAAGCCACCCCAAAACCTCCCATGTAAACACAATACACTCTGACAAATAGTGATGAGATTTGAAAATTATTTAAATCCAATGGTGATCTATCCCCCTATAATTCCAAAGAAGATAAACTGTACTTGGGAATAGTAGTATGTCATAGATGTCTTCTATATAGTACTTACAATGAAAAATAAAAGTAGTCATAATGCATTGTCCCTTTACATTCAAGATTATATACACCTCTCTGATGGGCAAAAAGGTCTGTTAATTTCCCATGTCTACAGAGTGAGACAACCTTAATAGTCTTTTCTTTGCAAAGTTACAGAAACTATAAGTTTGTACTACCTTTTTGAAATAGTGTTGGAGACTTGCTATAGGTTGAGTCATCCTCATCCTCATTCTCTTAAAAGAACTTACTAAGGATATGCTTCAAGTATTGCACATTTATGTGATTAAAGTACTACCAGGTACCAACCAATAAAGAAAGTCTTTATTGTCATAACTAGTGCTTTTTAATCTTTACATGGTAGAATCTTTATCTCCTTACCATTTATGTAAATATATTCCATTTTTTCATTTCCATTGTTTTGGCCTCATTTAAACTCCTAAAAGACGTGATGCATTTCTCTGCATTCTACCTGAAATTATTCTTTCCAGATTTTACTTTTCAAAATGAGTAAAAATAGAAGTAAAAACAGTTCATATAGAACTAGAGGGTTTTTGTATTTGATTATTTTTATTACAGTTGTCATTTGTAAATTCATATTTGTGAAAAACTTCCATAGTTGGAAGTCCTTGCAGCACAGAAAAAAAACACCTTTTCAGTGTTGTAGCAAAAAAATAGCCAGAAACTACCCTCTCTGCCCCCAAACAATTTATAACCTATGATGATGTCAAAATCAACACAGAAGATGAAGAGCACTGCAGAGGAAAAGAAGGGACAGCAAAGTACTGCTGGGAAGTAAATGATGTGGGGTGGATTTTAACAAGGACAGGGTCTTAATTAGGTAGGGATTTGGAGAGAGAGAGAAAAACCTTTCTTGTAATAAGATAATTAGTGGCAGTAGTTTACATCAGCACAAAACTAGGACAGGCAGTTGGCAATTAAAAAAATACTGTTTCCTTGGTGGTGTCAGTCAAACAGTACAGAGTAGCAAGCATTTCTAAACACAATAAAGTGCCAGATATTAGCTGAAACTGATTTCCCAGAGACATGGTAGATGTGCCATCCCTTCAAGATCAGGATAGGTTCTGAGCAACCTGATTTAGTTAAAGATGTCCCTGTTCATTTCAGGGGGGTTGGAATAGATGACTTTTAATGGTTCTTTTCAACCCAAACTATTTTATGAATCTATGAACCACAGCCCTTTCCTCCTTGTCACTATAATTTTGAAATCCTACAGTTCTCCTTTTCCTTCAAGTGCTTTGAAAGTGAAACCGAATATTTGAAAATCAAATACCAGATACTTTCTAAAAAGGAGACAAAAGCTTGAATAGGCAGAGGAGAGAGTAAAGAGAAGCTCTCAGATTTTTTAGTTTGGATATGCATCATATGTGGTGCACACAAGGCTCTTTCAGATAACAGCTGTATGTATGATCAGGAAGGGGTTAAGTCAGAAACTACAAAGTTGGAAACAGATTAGGTAGGCTGTGCATAAAAGGCTTACAATCTTTCATCTTAGAAGAACTTAGGCAGCTTCTGCTTGTCTGTCCTATTGACACTTACATACCAACATATTTGCCAAGAAAAGATAATTTACAACCAGCTAAGCATGCCCTATCTGTCCTCTGGCTCTCTTCTGAAATGGTTTTAGAGTCTTAGAAGTTACAGCAAAACATTCTCTTGTCTAACCTGTCAGCAGCAGCAAAAATATTCACTATGAACTGTACTGTTTACTCTCCATCCCTGGCACTAGATAAATACTAGATTATTTTTTTTACAACTTGTGTCCATGGTTGTCTATAATTTCTCTGACACAGGGACTACCTTGGGTCACAGTGGGTCTATTTTGGATGAGAGCTCTGAGTGCTCTGAGGTGCACGGTGACTGAAATACAACACTTTGTCAGATCTTTTCAGAAGCCAGTGCTCCAGAGCATCTTGTGGTGCATCCTACACCAGCCCCTGCAAGGGTCGTTAGCAGTGTTGTGCTTAGCTGATAAAAGACATTGCAAAACAAGCATTTAACATTTCTTACTTTTGAGGCATAGCCTTTTTCCCCTTTCTCATTGGGCCAAATTCTCCCCACAGAAAACCTAAAGGGACTTTGCTCACTACCTCGTGTTCATTCCCCCACATGTACTGCTGCAGCCCATGAGTTTATCCGAGTAGAATGGCCTTGAACGTGGACCACGTAGAACTACATGGCTGAAACGAGTCTAGCAGTGAGGACTCTCAACAGCACTGGTTACAGCTCTTGGGCAGAAGGAGTAAGAGTGATAAACTCTGTCAGTATTAATCTCATACTCCTAGCCAGGCATCTGAGTAGAGTGCACATTAGAGGCTGGCACTACATATTTTGGGCGCTTTTCAAATGCTGGGATATTCCAGGTGTTGGGTTTGAATGAAGACAAAAATGACATAGAAATCATATCCACATGTCCAGTAATGGGCTAGCATGGAAACAAAACCATCAACAGCACAGTTTCTGTTTGTAAGCAGGTGAATGCGTTGGTTCAAGGGGCAAGGAAGGACCAAGGATTCTATGTATAAGGGATTTCCTGAATGTTGTGTTTCTTCTGTCCAGCTCAGTTGTCTGATTTTGTTGTACAGGGATCCTGAGACAGAAAAAATATGCTAAAAAAAGGCATCTAAAATTCCTGTTCCCAGAAGCTTTAAGTTTAAAAGCGAAAACCAGTGTCACACATTACATGGAGGACAGATACCTCCCAGAAATTCAGTCTGGTTTGAGTAGCAGCAGTTGGGCCCCTGGAAAGTAAACCACCAAGTTCCTAATCACTTCTGAAATTTAGGCCACTGCCTTTAATTTACTCTTTTGGGAGCAGTCAAAGATTATAGAAGCAGCAAAAAGGATAACAAAAAAAATCATTTTAATCTGAAAATAGCATGAGGGTTTTATCTTAATACAATTTTCAATTGCTATTCACAAGAGGATTTGCTGTAGTGTTTAGCATATTTGATACCAGTGGCACTGATGATTCCAGGAGCTGAGTCAACTGACGTAGTGAACTGCCACGGCAGCACTTTGCTGGAATGAAGAAAGCATCTGGGACTCAAATATCTGACAGGCTTTACTTATGGCAACAGTAAGACTTTACTATGCATTAATGTTTCAAATACTCAGTCTATTAAGCTTTTGAAACATAACAGCACACAGAAAAATGTTTATTCTGTTATGGCAAGACAATCTTGGAGACATAAAAATCCTCATGCACTCTTTTCCTCCCTGCCTCTCACCTTTCTCTTGGATGATGCCAGGGTTATGTCAGGAGAAAAAAGTCTAAAATTAATTTAGTTATTATTTGTGGTAGGTAAGATGCAGCAGCCCTCACCTGCAAAGCCTGCCTAGGAACATGAAAATCATTTAAAATAAATGTGATGTTATGTTTCTGTTAAAATTTCCTTTAACTGTAATGACTGTTTTCCACTGTAATAACTGTCAGGTTGTTTCTAACAATTACAGTCAATGAAGAATTATAATGGAGAAAACTTGTATTGTTGTAATACATGTGTTATATAGATGTGAATAGATGTGCCCAGAAATTTTATAGAAGGAAAACTTTTATTTAAAAAAATGGGTTCAACAAGCCCAAAATATTTTTTTAATATTTTTTTGTTGACACTGAAATTTTCATTACACTGAAACAAGGTTTCAAGGCAACCAAGGTTGTCTGCATTTACCATGTGTGTCCTACACAGCTAAGTGAGGCAGAAGTGGTCAATTTCTCACCTGGAGATCTGACATAAAGGCACTAATAATCTAGAAATGGCTTTAAATCTTTAACTTAGTGAAGACATGTTCTGTCTAGTATGTTCCAAGCCAGAAGACTCTAATACCATCTATCTGCTCTAGTTTTCATGTATTGAACAGAAGTGGACCTAAGATTACAGAGAACTACCCTGTTCGTACTGATTTATTTTTTTTAATTAAGAGGTTTCTCTTACTACTTTCAAAGTTAGAGACCCACATCAGTCATGCCAAAGAGTAAGCAGGACCTGGTATGTTTCTCAATCCAATTAAGAACATGTTGATTGGATATCCCCAGTTTACTGGACCTGTGTTTAGAATAGAGAAAGCTTCAGGAAAGGAAAAGTAATCAGGATCAGCTACTAAACAATCCACAAAAACCAGAAATAAGTAGTTTCAGGTTCAGTCAGCATCTCAGAAACCGCAGGGTAATTTGGAGAATTAACGCAGGAAGGCTCAAGCAATTTGCATGTTTCAAGATGAGATCAAGCATTTGGTATTCCCAGACAGATATGCCTACATCATGGTGACAAAGAATCACGGTGAAGGGCACTTTAGTCCTTTGTTGCAGCTGGGGTATGCTGCATATTAAAGGTGAGCACAAATGTTCCCCTGCTCAACTGAGTTTCAGAGAGCTTCATTCTAACAAAAATGTTTTCAGCATTTTTCATATAAATATATATATTGTACCTGTGAACTTATTCTAAAAAAAATGCCCACAAATCTAAAAAATCTGTTCCAAATGCACGTTACCACACAGAGGGAAGTACTTTGAGACCAGAGCTCACAATGAAGGCCTATGCCTTGAGTAGGCCAATAAATATCAAGTAGAGACCCACCTCTTCAAGGTGAGCAAAAAATCAGAATCTGAGCCAAAGAGGGTAGAAGAGAGCAGAAAGAAGGGAAAGACAGAAGCAGAAATCATTCAAAAGCATTTTACCAGTTTCTGTAGCAGATTCTAGTGTACCTGCACAGCTATTCTCAGCACAGAGGAAACACTGAAATAAATCCTCATGGAAGAATAATCTGAGGAAAATGAACATACATTTTAATGGGACATATGAGTGACTCTGCTAATGCAAACTAGTGCTATATTTGAGGGGAAAAAATATTACTTTCTTGTATGCACCACCTGACATGAAAAATCAATCTTCAGAAGTCTGAAGACTGCAAACCTGCAAAAGAGTGCAAAAGAAGCAAAGCTCTCATGTAACATGTCTATAAATAACTCTTCAGACAGTCTCTGGACAGGGTAATGTCAAACTTGTGTATGTGTTTTATGATCAGATCCAAAAAAAGTTTCCCACAAGAATAATCTACAGCTGTTAGTTGTTTCTTCTTCTGCAGTCCCTTTAACACCTGTCAGTAACATATGCAATTGTTTAGGTAATATTTTTGAAAATATTTTTTTCCTTGGGTGGCAGATTGTGCCTTAGGTCAGAAAGTATTCCACGTCTAGAATTGCCTTCTGAGGAATGGTGCTTTTTCCTTATCTTTGCCACTTCTAATGGACAGCATTTTTACCACTCTGGAGAGATTGTCTTCAATTTTTCCATGATATATAGACTGAACAGATAAAGAGTAGGAATTTTACCACTTACAACTTAAATTCTTGTATTGCAATGTTATTTCAGTGCTGTATACACCAACAAATGTACCTCAATTTCTTTAAGCTAATAGAGGTAAAATCGGTGGCTCTGTGTGGTCATGCCTGTCATGATGGCAAGTTGCTATCCAGTTCATGCTCAGTTTGCATCAGCAGCCACATGTGGAACTCATTACAGTGATCTGAATCAGCTGGCTTGCAGATTTGCTACTTATTTTTTGTATCTTAGATCTGCTCATCTGTTAATTTTGCAATGACATCACAGAGCTGTCTAAGGTTAATCTATATTTATCAAAATTTTGCTGATGTGGCTATATTATAAGTGCTGCTACAGTTTATACAGGCATAGAATCAATATTTCCCCATCTAGGGGCCAAGGAAACTGCCCAGAAACTAGTTTACAAACTACTTTAAATATTGACATTTGAAAATACACCAGGTAAATACACTACATGTGTATGATTGGCAAGAGGAAATAGCTATGGGTGATTTATCTACTGGCCAACAAATAATCTCAGTCACTCACTAAACTCTCCTTCAAAAAAGTAAGTGATCCTGGAGGAACAGTGTTTGCTCATGACACTGTCTGTCTGGAGCGGTGCAGGGCTTCCAGCATAGTTGTACATCAGCTAAAGACTATTCCAGGAAAACCTTGAAACACAGTGAAACCTGCAAGGTGGCTACAACCATATTACTCTTTAGAGCTTGTTCTCATGGATGCTCCCAAGATTGATCCAGCCCTAGAGCAAGCAGATTTCACTCAGTTTAGTGAGCTGAATGCAGCCTGAATTGCCCATCGCACCTTGTGGCAGATGCAGGCAGATGCACAATGCCATCCTCCACAGCACCCACAACAGATGTGATTCCAGCACACTGGACACACATAGGGTTTCATTTCAGGAGACAAGCTGGAGCAGTCCATCACAGATTTCAAGACCAATGCTGTCAGCATATGATTCACTGTTTTGCCTCGAGGCCAAATTGAGGATGCTCTAAACAGGAGCATAAATGCAGACAATCAATCCAAAGAGACCTGACCAAGTGTGAATGCGATTTGCTGGTAATATAGACTGAATACAGTCTTAGACTACACAGCTTCCCCAAGGGTTACTGCAGCAGAGAAAAGTAGCATGGCTAGAATAAAAAGGTCTTTTTAAAGAAGCCACAGGAGACTCTTGGGTTAAATAACCATATTGCTAACTAGATACAAGGCTTAGCTACTGCTATTCTGGTAGAGATTAGATTCTGAAACATAGAAGTTTCTATTATAAAAGAAAGCAGAGACATTTATTTTCCTTTCTTATTTATTAGATCCTCTTAGTCTGGCCATTGGCACACCAGATGGCACAGCAAAGGTGACCTGTGCCTCCTCTGGAGAATTAACTGAGTTCATAAAGATATTGCCTGCATGTTCTAAGAAGCAAACCACTTAAATCTTACATGTCTTTGAACTTACGGCATTTGATGCGTGAGATCCCTATATCATTGTTCTTATCCAACAATCCTTATCAGCTCTTCTTAATTCTCTCTGTTACTACTCCCTCTCCTTGTCTATTCTTCCCCTGAAAAAAACACAATGCAGAAGCTCCAGCCTACACAGCAAGATGACAGTTTCTCCAACGGCACAAAGTAACATGCTCTTCAGCCCTTCCCCTGCCACCATGTTTGATATCCAGGCTGAAAGTGCATTATACTTGGTCAATGCAGACTAGTGACACCATGAAAGTTGAAAGCCAAGTTCTCCAGTACTGAGCCCAGCAGGGACCATTCACCCTCCTGGTTTTGTCTGCTCTCACCAAGGGCAAAGGAACTGCATGAAAATATCTGAATTCTATATCAGTATTCATGCACAGATTGATTTTAACAGTGTTCAGACAACTGAAAGGAATTGATTGCAGTTTTCAGAACCAAGGCTGTGCTGTGCTGTGCTGAAAAGATGGTAAAGACAGAAAGCACGAGAAGGTAGAAGAGTTTGAGACCTACTGGTGGTCAGGAGGCACATTTCTTTAGCCTTTTGCTGTTTTACTACCAACCTTATTGGGCACTGGGTCATGGAATGATATTTTCAGTATCACTGCAGCTTGCTCTCTGTGGTGGGTTGGCCCCAGAGAGCAACTAAGCACCCCTACAGCTACTCAGTCACTCACTGCCCCAGTAGGACAGGGAGAGAATCATAAAAGCAAGAACAATAGAACTCATCAGTTGAGATAAAGGCAGCTTATCAGTTGAGATAAAGGCAGCTTAATAAGTGAAGGAAAAAATACCCAAAACAACCAAGTGATGGAAAGGCAACCACCCTCCAGATCCCACAAGCAGACCAATGCCCAGCTAGCCTCAGAGCAACAACTACTTTAGGAGACAAAACCCACACTTTCTTCTCCTGCTACCTGTTTTATGTCTAAGCATGATGTCTTATCATAGGGAATATCCTTTTTACCAGTTCAGATCAGCTGTGCCAGCTGCGTCCCTTCCCAATTTCTTGCTGAACCCCAGTTACTCACTGGGAACTACTCTAGTTACTCACTAGAGAGAAAAGAGAGAAAAAAAAGAAAAAGCCTCAGTGCTGTGTACGTGTCTCAGTGCTGTGTATGTAGTGTTCGGGAACAGCCAAAACATAGGTGTGTTATAAAATCTGATTTAATCACAAGTCTAAAACAGCATCATACACATCTATGAAGAAAATTTACTCTATTCCAGCCAGACCCAGGACACAATCTGTGGGGATTAGAGAAAAAGGAGAGAAATACCTGCACCACCTCCCCCACCTGGAGCGGGGATTCCCACATTGTAGTAGGAGTGATTTGCTCTTCACTATGATTTATTTTACAGTACACCAGCTACACACACAACTACCATACGCCAGGGCATAATTAATGTGCCAGCAATTAAACTGGCACCCCCTTTCTAAGGTTTCAGCCTAATGGATGATATCTAGTCTTTATTTACTCCACTATGTTTGATTATTAAAGCACACATTACTTCTGCTCTCATATACACTTGCCATTCGTCCAGTTCACTTTGTAGTATCTATGATATATTGGGCTGGTTCTAGAAATAAAAACTAATTTATTTACAGCTCTTAACATTGTTATCCTATTCACAAATGAATGTGATGTGCCTAAAAGTCACTCTAAACAATCCCACTGGACTCCAATAGACAGTAGGAAAAAATATTTTTCTCCCTACTTTTTAGATAAGTAGTTTTACTATACTTAGATTATTTATATTCATTCCTTGCAATTTGAAATGAACAAAAAAAGATTTGACAAGAGAATTGCATCCCAGGTTTTCATTTGAACATGTGTGCAGAGAGGGGCAAATTATAGTTTTCATCTTCAGATAATGCCAAATCTTCTCCAAAATTGAGGTTTTGCTCTAGTTCCCTATTGAAAGTAATCAATGTGGGGTTTGATACTATAGCAGACAATACAATGGGGCAAGCCCTACTTAGAAATACAGTGCCAAATATGTTTAACTGTCTGGACTCTTCTACTGTATCATACCTTTAGGATTCTATAAACTACACTGGACACTTCAAATGAATTGCAAGTTTGCAGCAGCTGAGGAGCTGGACCATTACTTCAAGGACAGTTTCTGTTACCGAATACCAGAGTAAATGCTTCTATGGGAAGAAGTGTTCAACAGCAGAAATTAATGTGAAATCACCTCACACTATTTGTTCTATTGCTTTATCACCCAAAATAGGAACTAAACTACCACAGTGTGTGATCCTTTATGAAAAAGCTTTGTGACAGATGCTCCCAAGCATGCCACTAAACCTTAGGAAAGCAATTTCAATGAGTTGAATTGTGAATATTTTAAAACTGCTGACAAACACTTTTAAGCTGAAATGCTTATTAGCATATCTGAGTCTGTTCAAAAGGCACATCTTGTGAGCTGATTGAAGAGGAAGCTTTAACAGAACAGTCAGGCATGTAGTTTCAGTAGTACTTGATAGTTCCTCAAAATGACCTAATTTCTTTTAATTGACTATCAGATTGTGTTTTCAGTCCCACTTCAGCATTTGCAAAAATCTGCTATTAATCCTTACCTACTATTCCAAACAGAAGTGTAATTGACATTTCTCTAATATACGGGTAATCCCTGCTTTTCATATTCTATTAAATGCTTCTAAATCTTGCAAAAGCTGCTGTTCTGGCTGCTTTTGGAAAATAGACAATGCTTCTGTTAAGTCATCTAAATAGAAATATACATCTTAAAAATTAAAGCTGCCATAACATGACTTCCTAGTCTCTGCAACATTGCAGGTGAATTAAAAGACATGGCTTTAAAACGATACAACATCCTCCTACTATAGAATGTGATTTTCAATTTATGTTCAGAAACACCTGCAGGAGAGTTAACCTTACATATGTCTTAAGTGCTAATGGACCTAGCTTGACTTCAAAAACTGAATGAGTCATCAACCTCAGACAGCAGATATTGACCTCTGAGTGGCACTGTTTAATTTCCTATAGTCCATATAAAACTGCTCACCAGAGGAAGTGTACTAATAGGAGTGGAGATGCCCATGAACAACCAGGAGCAGAGACAATACCCTATCTTAACATTTGATTTCATTTATATCCTATAACTTCTTTTCCTTATAGGTAAAGCTCTGTAAGGTATTTGGACAAAAATCTTTATTGCCAGCATCAATGTGACATTTGATTAAACCAGTTTTTCTAGGTTTATCTTTAAAGTTAGTGGATTTTTCTGTATTAATAACTTAATACCTTTGTTTCCTATGTGATTCCATTTGTAGATGCAACTAACATTTTTTGTTCTCTGAATTATTTTTAACTCAAAGCCTTCCCAAAGCTGGTAAATACTTACACTTCTTCATAAGCTCAACACTATGAGACTGCAACTAAGAACTAATCTCATATTGTGTTTTCCAATTCCATTAATTCATTGTGAGTCTTGGAATATTGTAAAATATGAGGTTGGCCACAGTTGTTGTGGGATATCCACACCATCTACTGTAGCTGCTAGGCTCCATGTCCATTATTAAACAAATTAGGCTTTTTCTAAGAGAACACCGAAGATAGGGTTCTGTTTTCAAAAGTACTGTGAAAGAGCTGTTTTGTCTTCATTTTTTTCTCTGTCCAATGACTATAAAAATGCTTAAGTTAAACAAGGCAACGTAAACAGCAAATGTAATGGCTGGCATCCCTCTACAACAACAACAAAATCCAGATCAGGAACCTTGGTTTCTAAGTGTCTGCTGAAAATGCACATCATGACAAATCTCAGCATGGGCTAGACAAATTCAGAAAAGCATTGCTTTAAAACATTTTTCAGTAGTTTCTCTTACTTCATTTTGTTACGACCAGGACAGAAAACTACTTGCATCTGTCCTTCCTCCTCCATGTGCAGCAGGCTGCTTAGGAACTGAATCTTCTCATTTCTCATATCCTAGCCCAATAGAGAGTTTAGGCTGGCACATATAATTAGTGCATTGTAATTTCCTTGAGAAAGAGGTCTGTAAGGGGAAAGCTTCACAAGGGAGAGGATAAACCTGTGAAGGAAGCATCCCAAAGCAGTCATTTATTAATACAAGAGAAGTCACAGTGCCATGAACTGACATTGTCAAAACACTCTAGAGACTACTGTCAGGGTGAGGGAATCAAAGACTATGCAGTAGAAAGGCTGAACAACTCTCTAAGTATCCTACTTGGTTTACTTAGTAAGAGAAAGCTGACAACTGTGAAACAAGCATATCTACAAATAAAGGGCAGGAACAGGAATACAAGAAACTGGGGAGGCAGTCAAATTAACAAATCCAAGAGACACACAGTTAGTAAATTAATTCCTTATGCTACCAGCAGGTGTTGAAATATGCAGGTGCTGAGTAATCTGAGACACAATTAATACAGATGCTAATACACAACTAATGAATTCAAAAATTAATACATGAGCCTGGCAGCTATTGCCTAGCAAACTTCACTTCAGGCCTAGGAAATGAAGTAGATTGGATAACCTAAAAATTGTTTGTGTTCTGGACATTAATTGAACTTTTCTAAGGAAGAAATACTTATTAAAAGTATTTTTTATTAAATATTTATTAAAAGCTTATTACAGGGGATGAAATTAGTAAGTTATGGGATTCAAGCATGTGGGGGCAATTCTGAATTTTGCAAAACATTTGCTAGTATTTTTGGGCTATCTTTTGATGTTCAGTTAGTCTGGCCTGGAAATAAACACGTCATAGGAGAAAAAGCAGATGAAGAAAACATAAGCAGAAGAGGAGTAATAATGTAATAATAAATATCAATGGAATGAGCTTGGGAGTGTTTTGCAAGGTCTGTAAGTGTTGGATTTGTGCTGTAATGTATAATTGGTCATCAGCATTAAAGATGGAAAAGTTGGAAGAGATTCATCTTCATTAACAACCAGGAAGAGGTTAAACAACACAATAATTAAATTAGCAGATGATAATACATTGGGAAGTGTAGTAAATGACCTTTCTACAACAAAGGTAAAGATATAAAGTATAGAATTTCCTTAGGTTCAGCTGAATAGGTAGAAGATAAACAAGATGATGCTGTTTTTCAAAACAGGAGAAAAGAACCTAAAACACCAATATTCTTTCAAGATACTAAACTGTGAATCACACAATTATTTATAAACTAGTCTATTGACACAATTCTGGAAATTTCCTTTTCTTTCCATTTTTCATAAAATTTTTCAAGTTTAAAATTTATAGAACGTCTCTTTTTCTGTTTCTTGTGATATCTCAGAAATGGTACATTGAATAATAAAACTATTGCACGTCTATTGTAATAAGCAAGATTTTCTGGTAAAATACTGTTTAGCTACACTAAAACTATAAAATATGTATTTTATTATGAGCTCCCAGAGAATTATTTATAATGTGCAATCATTGTATAGATATTTCAAGTTAAATTAAAAGGATTCCTGTTTAGAAATTAACAACATCACATTTTACTGAAAACCTCCAAGATAAAGCTGAGACATTGGTACCATATATACTGCATGGTTGAATCCCTTAGACTTTTCATCAGAGTTTAAGATGCAAAGTTAGCAGGAGTTCATTATACTGCTATAACAATTCATATTGTAAGTGAAACAAAGAAATATTCAAAGGAAATACATGCAGGGAAATACTTAAGTGAAATATTTTTTTGAAAAGTTAAACACACTTCAGTCCTTCTTTTCTCCACTGACCCTAATCACATTCACCAAAAAAGATGGCTAAACTTAGCAGGTTTTACTTTACAGGCACAGCAGGTGTGTGGAACAACAAGCTCACCATCAACTGCCAAAGCTCAGATGACTCATTGAGCCCTGCTAATTCAACCACTTTCAACCAGGGTCAACTACGTTCAAATGTCAACACGGTCTCTGAAGGAAGTACAATGTTTTTTATATCAATACAAAGAGGCACAGGGGAGTTGTTAGGCACAAACTACTGAACACAAAGCAAAGATCATATAGTACTCTTAAGGTAATGTAAGTTCTTCATAAATTTGAAAATTCTTTAGTTCCTGGTTTAAAGCAAGTAGGGGGGTGTTCAATGGAGAATCAATTGAAGTTTATGTTCCTTCTTCTTTTAATTCTACACTGTCTCTCCATTTCGTCTTGATGATGTAAGGAAACTTTCTGGTATCTCCCCCTTCTTCTAGTTTTATGCTTAACCTTTCCTATGTCCCTCATGATGTTAAGGTTGATAGTAGAAGTCTGTCTCAAGAAGGTGAAAGGGTTTCCAGTGAACTGTCGTCACCCCAACTTCTTCACCAGGAGTATGAAACTGATGGGAGATGAGGGAAGTTCTTTGTCACTCTTGGGTATGCTTTGGGTTATTTTTATGTTTGCTAACACAGACCATTTGGTCTAATTCCATGTTATACCTAAGTTTAATTTTGTATGGTCTTCTTCACTCTCTTTTTTATCCCTAGAACCAGTTTTACCCAGCTCCCAAGGTTATATTCCTTTAGTGACCTGTAATTGACAGTAATTTGTGTTTATAGCTGGGAACCTCTGTTATCAGTCTATGCTTGCACTTCTAAAGCTCTTGCTATCATCCTGCTCTTGTACTTCTGTAAGCCTATGTTACAATCCCATTTCTCTTCAATGGCCTGCAGGCTGTGGCTTCCTGATAACACCTTAAAGTTTTATTAGAGTAACTTAGCCACACATATATCTATAATCTTGGGGCATTGAACAGTTTACTTCTACAAAAATAATGACCCACTACGTGTTTATATCTACAGACACATATAGACACATTTTTCTAGTATCCACCTGTCACCGACATCTACCAGTTACAGCAACGCCACCAATTCGTTATCAATATAGCTTTACAGATGACTCAACTGTGCTGAAAATCATGTAAATTAAGTATGTCTATTTCTGACACTAATAATTTACATAATGACTTAAAGGATTAAATTATATTTGAATTAATGTTATAATTTTTAATATGATGAAGAAACAAAGAGCACAGGTTTTGTTTCTTGTCAAAGATAGATGTGTATGGTAGATGAATACAGCATTCCCTTCTTTTGAGGGAAAATGAAGTTGGAGGATCCATGAGAACTACCCTGCTTCTTGTTGCTGAGGGAATAATGGTGTGCCACACCATAGCTATGCCAAACAGCAGTGGAAGCCTGTAGTGCTTCCTATTGTTTCATTGCCATATTTGAGAAGCACAGCCTTACACAGCCCTCTGCTATCCTGACTAAGGCACGTTGGCTTCTGTTGCCATCAATACACTAAAAACCAACATGTTAGATGAGACCGATCCTGTTTGCTTTTAACTACCAAATCCTTATAACACACATTCACAACTACGTTGACTGGAACGATTTTCTCTCCAGTTCATGTCTCCATATTCTTTCCAAGATTCATCAAAGGTCAGGGAGTCACCACTACTGAGGACCACATGCATTTGGGGGAAGAGGCCCATATTTACACCGGCCCTCTACCAATTTGGGGCTGCAATGAACTGTGTATAACATTCCAAGATGCACTTAGCCTGCTACAAAAACCTAATAGACCAGAGGCACAACAGTTTTTATTGGCTTAATACAGAATGACTTTTGTACAGCTGACAAGTCTTCATCCCAAAAGCTAGGAAGGACTTGTACATTATATTTGACTTAATAATACCAGGGTAAGAATTATTCCTCCTCTCTAGTGCAAGGACCTCTTGCTATATAATCAAAGATTTTATGTTTGAGAAGTTTCTGACCTTCATGCTTGCTAAGAAAACAGCAAACACATGGATGAACTGCCCCATTTTTTCCAGCTCTGAAATCTTAAGATGACAATTTAAAATGTCAGTATTGTTATCTACTCCACTGCACAAAGTTCTATACATCCAGGGATTCTATACATTCAGGGCTATTAAACCCAACAGGCATTAATGGGGTAATGTAATCTGACCTGCATAATATATGTCACTGAATTCCACCCACACTTTCCTGCATCAAATCAATAACCCCAGGCAGGCTAGTGCCTGTACCTTTAGAAAGATGTTGAATCTAGATCTGAAAGTTTTGCATGATGAACAAGCCATCATATTCCAGAATAAGATATTCATGCCATTAATTAAAAATAAGGCTGCTTATGTTTCCATTAATTTGCTTGTCTTTATCTTCTAATTACTAGCTTGCTTTCTTCTTCTATAAAGACTATTTCACCAGCCAAAAAGGTACCGCACATGTTTGTGTCATGCAGCAGAGCTCAGGGCAAATATTCCCAAGTTAACAGACATTCAGCAAACCCACATAGTTCAGCTTCTCAGTAGGGTTTATAAAATTCAGATATAGAGCCATGTGAACACAGCATAAAGGTCACCAGGCCATCCTGCCTGATGTGTATTTCAAGAGCCTTTGTCACCCTGCAGTTACAAACTTCCAGGGAAAAAAGCCATTGCTCTCTGTTATTGTATCAATTTCATCTATTCTTCATGAAATTTGTGCAATACTGGGATTTTTAGGAAAAAAAAAAAAAAGAAAAAGAAAAAAAGAGGGCTTGTATCCCATAATCCTGGTCATACTATTGTAATCTCAGCATTCCTTTTTGTTTCTTTCATGAAAAGCTGCAGTAAGAATATCATCACAGTTTGCCCCTGTTCCAAATCCAAGCTTTCTTTCAACCCAGACCCAGGGGTGTCCTCCCTGGCTATCATTGTCCTAATCCTTTCCTTCAGCAGTTCAAAAACCTTGATATTTGGGGTCAGTTCCCCACGTTTAGCTTTCGTCCTCTAAACAGTTTCTTGCATACCCTGCAATCAAGTTTCTGCAATCAAGTCTATTTCTAATTAGGGAATTACAGAGCAGGAGGTTTCAGAGCAGCTGTTAGATATGCCAGAATGCTCAGTTCTCTAATGCATTAATTCATTATTCTACTTCCTGGTTTCAGACC
The DNA here is from genome assembly GCA_004320125.1 of Scolopax mira. Classification (NCBI taxonomy): domain Eukaryota; kingdom Metazoa; phylum Chordata; class Aves; order Charadriiformes; family Scolopacidae; genus Scolopax; species Scolopax mira. The sequence continues at coordinate 15,503 of BJBW01007438.1, read as the reverse complement.
AAAATAAATGAAAATCAAAGCAATTCTCTCTATACAGTCTCATTCCAATGCACACATACTGTTATCAACCTTTCCCAGAACAACAGCGTTAACCCCAGCAACAATAACCTGCTTTACCATCCCACCCCACTCCAACCCCGCCCTGGTCTTTATTTCCAATGGGCAGTTTGGCAAACTGATGCAGTTTTAACTTCCATTGTTTTAAAATCTTATGTGGGACTTGCTGTCCAGAAATTATTCCTCCAGTGATGCTCTTCTGTCTGTAGCTGCTGTTTTGTCTCATCTCTCTCTCCTGCCTGCTGTGACTCTCACTTGACTGACTGCTGCTACATTTCATATACATGCAGACTAATCACAGTCAACCCATGCACAAACATATTAGCTTTCTCTTTCTTGTCCAAAATCATCCTTCTAGATATATTTGTCCTACTTTGTCCTTGTTGACTACAAAAAAATGTATATTTCCTATCATCTAGTCCCATCCATGACACAAATTAAGACTACAAAGTTGAAAACAATTTGATTCCAAACAGCCATGTTATGTTGGAATTTACCTACAAAGCTAAACTGAACAACATTATGCCAACACCAAAAGCTTGTCATTCATCGTTTAACTGTAATGCAATTTGAATGATCAGTTACCATAAAAGGGTAGCGCTATGGATGAAGCCAGCAGAAAGGAAAATTAGCTCAGACAACAGCAGATTTAATAAACACCATATCCACTTTGGTCTAGGTTCAATTCCTTCAGCAAATCTTTTTCTATGGTATCCAAATTACAGTGTAACATGTGACAGCACTCCGATGAAGGCAAAGCTTTGAGATTATTTTCTTACATGTTATTCCTAAAGTAAGCACACGGAAGTCCCCCAGCAAATCTGAATTTCAAAAGGTACATTTTATTTGCACTCAGAGTAGAAAACTTAAACTTTTTAAATAGAAAAACTCTGATCTTCTGAGTGAGGAAAAAAATAACTAAATCCCCCTAGTCCTGTCATAGATCAGCTTTGTTCTCAGTCCAGCAACTTGCAAAGGCTTTCTACAATACATCCTTGCCTGGTCCACGGGAAAAAAACTCCTCTCCATCACAGCTTTGGCTGCGTTTTGGCCAATCTCAGTTCTCAGTAACCTCCCAGTCTGGCTCCCACCAGAGCATCCTGCAGAGTGTGCCTTTCTCTCTGCCAACTCCCTCTGCTTGCCTCCATATCCAGCTGCTCAGAAAAGGGCTCTAATTTTCTACCCTGAGAATACTCCACCTAAGAAAGGAAAAAGGCATCCTTCTTCTTTTCTCCTAAATCACAGCCCTTTAAAGAAATACATTCAATAATTAAACACAGCACATCGTAAATGAACAAGTTTAAACACAGGCTGTCACAAACCAGGTAAACATTATTGCCAGGCAAAAGACCTGGAGGACATATCTGATCTTTCTACTAAAGGATTATATTTGAGCTTTTATAGCCATACTTGGTGCAAGTCAAGATTAATTCAGAACTGCCAACTTGCTCAGGCCTCAGGAATATTAGAACATAAAAATTGCCAAACTAGGTCAGTCCTGTTTCCAGTAGTGGTCTTCTAATAGATGTTTTGGGAAAGATTGTAATAGAAAGAGTAAGAATAGTATGATCCAAGCATAGCCTCAGAGCTTCCAGCAATGAGTGCTTAGGGATTTCATGAGCTGGACATTGCATCTGGCCATCACATTTAATAGATACCATGGGAACTGCCTTCCATGAGCTTGCTTGTGGCTTCCACAGCTTCTTGTGACAACAAATATAATGATTTTATTACGAATTATGTGAAAGAAGAGTCTATCTTCACCAGGCCAAACTGCTCCTTGTTTCTTGTGTTATGAAGTTTTCAGCCACTATTCACCTTCTCCAAAGCATTCATGGTTTTATAATTCTCCACAACATACTTTTCCAAGCTGGAGTTGGCTTGTATCACCTCCTTGTTTAGAAACTTCTTTGTGGTTCTTATTAAGGGATGTTAGTAGCAGATGTTATCTCCAGCAGCTCTGGTCTCAGATTCCAGATCTGCTGGATTCCAGATCAGTATGCCTAAGGACCCAGGGTTTCTGCCCGGGTTTGCAGGTTCAGTCACCACTGAAGGTGATCACACACATACACTCCCCCATACACACATGCACACACACACACACACAGACCCTTTCCCCTTAAATACTAGTAAAGGCACACACATGGCATTCTCTGGAGTCACACACATAAATTTGCAGGTCCCATGAATACAAGCACAGACCCCGTGCCTGCCTGATCTCCCTTGGATCCAGGGCCCCATGCCTGCCAGCTGCACCAGCCTCAGGTTTGCTAGAAAATGACACACACACAATCTGCACTCACCTGTTTTGGGGAAGATGCAGACATAGGTTCTCCCAGTGGCCAGCACTTGCATCACTCACACTGTTACCCCCCCAGTAGCCATTTTTTTGGAACACATACCCTTCCCACCTCAGTGGCAAGAGTCAGAGACACCCACTCACTGCAAGAGCTGGTGCTGAGATCCCACTTTTTACAGCAGTTGACACCATAAACTTCAGGGAATCCACCACACCCCTCCAGTCTTATCCAGCTGCTGGAACCAAATTGATCACACCGATTCACCTAATCTGTGCCTAAACTGGCACCTAATCCTTGCAGAACACATGGGATAGCAAGTGAGATTATACAGAGAGATAGATAAGAAAGAATTTAATAAGACAGGGCAGACTATGTACTGACTAGCCCCATTTTACAAGTAATTGGCCCTTTGTCATGGTTTTCACTGGGATGGACTTGACTTTCTTGCTGGCAGTTGGTGTCTTGCTGTGTTTTGGGTTTGGTATGCGAGTGGTGTTGATGGCACACTCATGTTTTTGGTTGTTGCTAAGCATTCAAGCCCTTTTCTGCTCCTCACACCACCACACCAGCGAGTAGACTGGAACTGCACAAAAAGCTGGACACAGCTGGGACAGCTGACCCTGATGGATGAAGGAAATATTCCATGCCATGTGACAACATGCCTAGTATATAAAGCTGAGTAAAGAAAGAAGAGGGAGACATTTGCAGTTCCTGGGGTTTTTTCTCCCCAGGTAATCATTCTGTGTGATGGAGCCCTGCTTTAATGGAGATGGTTAAACGCCTCCCTGCTGATGGGAAGTAGTGAATGAATTCCTTGTTTTGCTTTGCTTGCATGCACAGCATTTTCTTTACCTATCAAACTGTCTTATCTCAACCCATGAGCTTTTTTCCTTATTTTTTCTTATTCTTCTCCCTGACCCACTGCAGGGTGGAGAAGTGAGTGAGCAGTTGCGTGGTTCTAGTTGCCAGATGGGGTTAAACTACATCACCCTTTCACACACCTTGTCTATTCTCCCTTTGTTACTTTGTCCCCTTCCCCTGCTTGTTCCCTGATCAGTTTGAGTAGTCACACTAACACATCCACCTTGTTTAACACCCCGGGTGCTCAGATTTTCATCCCTACATTTCTCAGCCCTTTCTCCCCAATTTTGCATTTCTTCTAGGATTAGTATGCCGAATTTGAGCTCACCACAAACTGTTATAAAATACTGGCATGGAAGTGTTTTCTACTTGACTATTTTTTTCTGTTTTATTCTTAATTCTTTACTCTACAATTCCTGAAACTTCATTCAATTTTCAGTTGCCATGATGCTCATTCCTTATGTCTTTGGAGAACTTTATGCCTAAACTCTCAAATGTTTAAATTTATGACTATGACATTTTAGATGGTTGCATATCATAATGTTGTACCATTATCATATAAAATATTATTTTATGTATTATACAGTATTTTGCTTTTTTGCAATTATAATTGCAAATATAAAAATAGTAACTATGTTTTTATATAATATCAAAAATTTGGGTCCAAAGAGTAATTCTAAATAAATTTTCCTTGTCAGAAAGGAAGGGACGTTTTTGTATCATTTTCACAGAAACTATTTATTATGTGACCCACATGATAAAAAAAGGAAAATGAAACTATTTATATATTATTTTTGCATTTTAAATGACATGTTTTGGGGGTCCATACCTGACTGCCTAAATTCGGCAACATAATTACCTTTCTAATGACACTATTTCTATCAATCACTGTACATGCTAATCTGACTACTAATTTGACTAGTTGTGTGTAGATGCCTTGCCTAACCTTTTCAAGACTTGAGAACAGCCATCTATTATGGATAAATGAGATACTGAGGAATTTCAGTTACAGGGGCTTTTAACATATCTAAAATTTCAGGAGACTGTTAGAGCAGAGACTGTGCTGCATTACTAAGATTTACACAGTATCACAGAATCACATGGGGTTGGAAGGGATCTCTGGAGATCATCCAGTCCAATCCCCCTGCCAAAGCAGATCCACCAAGAGCAAATTGCACAGGAACTTGTCCAGGTGGGTTTGAATGTCTACAGGGACTGAGATTCTACCACCCCCCTGGGCAGCCTATTCAAGCGCTCTGCCACCCTCAAAGTGGCAAGCCTCATGTGTAGGTGGAACTTCTTACATTCAATTTGTGCCCATTTCCTCTTGTCCTGTCACTGGGCACCACTGAAAAAAGACCAGCCCCGTCCTCTTGACACCCTCCCTTTAAGTATTTATAAGCATTGATCAGATCCCCCCTCAGTCTTCTCTTCTCTAGACTAAAAAGCTCCAAGTCCCTCAGCTTCTCCCTGTGAGAGAGAGATGCTCCAGGCCCCTAATCATCTTTAGCTAATTTAATCATCTTTAGTTACAATCATTTAGTTACTTTTTCACATTTAAAAGAGTAAAGTACCAAGATAACTATTTAACCAACATGATGGCAAACAACTAGATAAAGAAAATGATCCATAACGGTGGTTTTGCTCAAGCATGAGAGAATTAGGAAACAAAGACATTAGACATAAATTCAGGATAGGCAGAACCTTTTGTTCATGTGTTTATTTCTACACAATTATCAATTATATCAATTATTATCACTGCTATCATTTTTCCTAGAGAAGGATGATATTAGGTCAAGGATTTTACAAAGATCAAGAGAGGTTCTCCCTAAAAGATCTTCTAGTTCATGCAACACATGGTTCTGAATTTGGAAAGGGAAACACTATAAGCAGGGAGGGCAATGTGTTGATTTGCTAACATCACAAATATTTTCTGCATTCATTTCTTGAGTGTGTTAGGGATATATCAAGTCTCACACTTTCTCTGATGAATGTTGTTGTTCATACTCATGTTCTCCTACCACACATTTGTACTCCACAAGGCATGACTACCTTTTACTCAGCATTTGTATCTTGTAGAGCAATAGAGGATCTGTGATACTGTGCTGCACTTAGGAAACCTTTCTTAGCAGAGCCCTGCTAAAAGATACTTTACCCATCAGCGCATTTTTTGGCCTGGGAAATCTCTGGCATAGGCTTGTGCCTGTGCAGTCTGATTTCCCACAATAGAGTTCAGAGATCTAGATGACCGAAAAAACAGGGAAAGGGAAAAAGGGAAAGGGAAAAAGGGAAAGGGAAAAAGGGAAAGGGAAAAAGGGAAAGGGAAAGGGAAATATCCCTGGGGGTTGTGAAGGGGAAAAAAAAAAAAAAACCCAAACAAACAGAAAAACCCAAATCTCCCAAATCTCACACACACAAACACACACACACAAAAAATACAGGAAAAAAAAAAAAAGTGCTAGGGTAACATCCCTGCTCTTTTTTAAGCAGAAGAAAACAAAGACCATCAGGGAAACCTGTCCAAGGCAATTCTAGCTTAACGCAATCTGGAAAGAAAAGGATAGCATTTCAACAGTCTTTTCATCTGTCATCTGTATAAATAAAGTCACATTTTTGGGGAAGCAGTATAAAATATTATCTATTTTTAAAAAGCTAGATATGCAAGCATAAATTATTTGGCTAGTTTGCACAGAATATTTTTTATAGTGCTGCTTTAACATAAAAAGTATGGCAAAAATGGTAAATTATTCTGGAAGCAGAATGACTACAAGGCATAACAAACTTACATGCATAATAACAAAGTAATTTCTTATTGAAGTTATCATGTTTTCATTAAATTTTATGTGAAGATTATAATTCAGTGTTAGGTAACATATAATTATCAGGCCATTATGAATGTAACTGAAAAATCAGCAATCTGGAAAAAATGCTATTAAGATTGACTTTAAACATTAACATTTGTTTCCTCTTCTAGAGTGTCTTATTTGTAGTCTGCTTTCCAAACATCAATACTTATGCAGGTGCATATCTATAAAGCTGTAATATTCGTTTTCTTTTTAGTAAACTCAAAGAAAAGAGCAAGAATGAAAAAAGCTGTCTAGTAATGTATCATACAAGAAAATTGCTTACTGTTAATAATTAGTATTTTCTATTTCAAATAGAACTGTAGTTTATCTCTATTGTTAGCATTAATAGTTACAGAATTCTATTTTTTTTCTTGCAATTTAGTTAAGTTACTCTATTTGTACTATGTAGTGAGGTACCAGAGTGACAGCATGATATCTTTCCATTACATTTTTGAAGACAGCAGTGTGTAATATCGACTGTTCGCTTACACAGACTGACAATGCTTAAGTTTCATTCAAACAAGAACGTTATTTTGCACATAAATGTAGCAAAAGTGTAAATGTCTGGCATGGATCAAAGTAGCAAAAAACCTTCTAGTTATAATTAAGTGATAAAATGGTATGTTGACATGCACAGAGGAATATATTCAAACAAACGATAGGCATATACCAAACAATCATTCCATTACTGTCCTTTGGAGAACTGCCTTCATAGTTTATTAATATGTCAGTCATTAGAAACCAACAGGCCACTACAGACAGGCAGCAGAGGGAGTTCAGGTTTACTGCTACTTCTCAAAACAGGGTGCAGTACCTGGTTTTTCACAAGGCAAAAGGAATGTGAAGAGGCAGTTTCTAAACCAGTTCCATTTTCAGACATGTTACAGAAGACTTTAAGGATATTCACCTACCATCTTGGAGAATCTTACTCCCTGTGCAGAAAAATCTCCTACATAGCCGTAATGCTGTGTATGCTACTCCTCCCAAGGGACATGTGGTAGAAGTTGCCATAGCAGGAGTCCTCCTACCCTGACTCACCCCACCTTTCCTGTGTGAGACCCCTTCCCATGGTGGTGGGCTGTCCACTGCCCCAGCTCAGTGTCTTCCAGGTTGGACCCCAACTCTTGATAAACTGTCACATCTTTCACAGCACCACTTTGGAAAAAGAGATTCCAAGCTTCTAATGTGTTTCTGTCTCTACTCCTGGCTCACTGCAAAACATGCTTAGTAATTTCTAAAAACACAGTACAAGCAGTAAGTCAGAGCAAGTTAGCCTCCACCATGGTAAACATAGTATTTTTCACCAAATGTGGGTCTGTTGAACATAGAGGCTTTCCCCCATCCATTTTGAGTTTGAGTATGGCAAGAGTGCTGTGTTGCTACTCGGAACGCCCTTGCTGATTGAACACCATTTTAACTTTTTGACTAGCTGTATGCCTTTGTTTCCACCAGAGGATAGACAACTCCTTTTCAGTTCCATATTACCCCATTCATTATCTCCTTGTTAAGCCTGCTTTCAGTTTTGAGCAGCACTTCAAGTCACACTCCAATTTTAAGGCACACTTCAAATAGACATGTGAGTTTGTCTGAAGCTAAGTTGGCCCTTATCTCTCTGTGACTGAGGTTGTATCTTCAGTGAAGGAAACGGGGAGAATAAGTTATAGGCATAATTCCTCCAGCTTTTCAGAATAGTGTAAGATTTACTTTCTTAACTCACCGTACCCACATGAGTTGTTATGCCATCCTCTTGTAGAAAGCAGCAGCATGTAACTTATACCTGACACATAATATAAATTTCTCCTCTCCATTTCTTTTTCTTCAGTTTTACAAAACTGATGGAATTTCAAACACAAAAAAAAAGTCAATATGGGCTATCTAGTCTATTTGGGTAGTATTGCCATTACGCACACAACTAATCTGAGGAGCCACAGAGTAAGGCTCCTTCTAAACTACAGCCTTCTAAAAACAGGAAGAAGAAAGAAAACTGCTCTGTGAAAAAAAGAACTATTTCTGCAAAATGAATCCCAGAGAAGAAATCAGCAGAAATTACTTTACCTGAACAGTAGTTAAAAAGGCTTATCCATTTGGGTACAAAAGCTGGTGACATTAATGAAACACAAAAGAAAGCAGTTTATACAAACACAGTTTATCAAGCAACATAATAAGGTGCCTTCTTTCCCCAGCTGTTTTCCAGTAATTATCAGTTTGCAAAAACATGAGTCTTAATTCCAGAAGGGATGTGGCTCTTTCTCAGACTTCTGTTACAGGAAGAAAGCTTCCTTCCTACCACATCAGTGAAATCAGGCCTCTGCACTGGGAAGTGACAAAACACGAGTGTTGCTGAGTGATGAAACACAACGTACAGTCATTTAGCGCAAGGAAGAAGACAACAGGCTTGTTCATGTTCCCTTCCAAAGGCATGGTCACTGGCATTACTGTGCCAAGGTCAGGAGGTATATTTTTCAGAAAAGACACTGACTGACTGACTCAGAGTGACTTTGTCAACATAACCTCAAGAGCTGTGTTTATCATCTCCCACCAGCTTTGCTAAACATCAGGCACTTACTAAGCACACAACTTAGTTTGGACCACAGACTGCACTGAGACATCTCAGTGGAAAACATTAAATGAACTTCAGTTTTATGAAGTAATCATATTCCAGAAAAACTCAACCTGAGTACAAGGAATAACACCATTGGCTCCCAGTCTGAAAATTCTGTGGCCTTATAAAAGAAGGAAAGCAAATGGACTTATTTTTCCTTTTCTTTCCCTTTTATGTAAAATATGCTTCCATAGGTATCAAAAAGGAAAGTTCAGCGAAGCAAGATTTCTTCCTCAACTCTATTTAATCCAGTCAATTTAACCAAAACAATGACAATTAATCTTCAATGTCTAATCTTTAATAACAAATTTTCCTAATTTGCTTTCAGTCAGGAACTTTTTACTAAGAAGTTCATCTAAGAGCTCATATCTACACCCATGTCTGGAAATCAGACACCCTGCCCCTGAGAAGTGACTCTTTGCTTTCCTTAGGTCAGACTTGAGACTCCAAAATTTGCTCCTTGCACTCAACTAATTCTTGTCTATCCTAGCCAACACAGCATGAGCCTGTACCTTCTCTCACCATTCGCAGTGAGAACTATGCCAAGCTGACTGTTGCAGTGCAAGAACAGTCATTCCTTGTAATACCCTTTAGGAACAGGATCCAAGCACCATCTGGGGGATGCACACACACAGAAAAGAGATATCACATCAAGACATGCAAAGAAGCAGGACTAAGTGAGCAAGAGTGGCACTCAGCAACATCTGCCCACACTAAATGCTCCCAATTATTGGATCAATGGTCAGAGAGCAAGCACCTTCCTGAGCCAAAACACTCTCTTCTCTATAACACACTGGTCCAGCTCCAATTTTTTGCTCTTTGTCACATTCCAGTCAAGGTTTTAAATATATCAGTCTCTGCAGAACAGAAGGAGTTAAATCTTCAGCCTACCACTCAGCTATCTCCCCATGGTGCAATAAAATTAAAGGCAAATTGACCAAGAGACACCATACTGCTTCAGGTCAGAAAAAGTCAAATGCTCTGATTTCACAGTATCAGTGTGTTGTGCTGGTTTGATTTTAAGCCAGTAAATCAGCCATTCCAGAACATGGGAGTCTCTCTATTCTTTCCCAAGATCTAGTATATGATGTTATCTACAAACAAGGAATTTCATTATTTATCCAGAAGACACTATATAAAAAAATAAACACTTAGTGAAGCAGTCATGTATTAATTATATAAATACTTAAATAGATGCAGCATCTTAGAGTATCAGGAAAAGAGGGCTCTTGAGTATTCAAACCGACAACATTTAGAGAGACCAGAGAAAATTCCTGAACCTTTCTGAAGACAAGTTCTTTAAGATCTCTTTCTCAGGTTGGGTTATCTAAATTTTGGAGGACTTCAAATTGTAAGCCTGTAGAAGATTAGATTTATTGAGCCAGTTAAATTTTAATTAGGGAAACTAAATTAAAATGAGAAATCTGGATTTCAGTATAATTATAATCAGCCATGCTTAAGAAAGATACATTCAAACTAGAACCATTGCAAAGCATGGTCACTAGGATGATGAAGGAAAAAGATTTGTTTAGCCTAGCCTAACAGAGGCTATAATGATATGCATTAGCAGAACAGAGGGATAACAAATGAGTATAAAGTGACTATGACTAAAATTAGGGTGAAAAGAGGAAAAAGAAACCACAAAAAACCTATGACAAAGTAGAGTGCTATAGTAGAAAACTGTGCAGTTAATTAAAACTATCACATGGCAGACCACAATAGCAGGAACTTTTGAATTAATTTGCCTGCATACAGAGATAATTCCTCTTATTTATCCTAAAGGTGGTATCTTCCTAGCACTCAGAAGAAACTCCTTAACCTACAAATCTTCACCAACAGGATTACGTGATGAAGGGCTTTTAGGTCTTACATATTCAGAATTTTCCTGTATTTGCAGGACTAGGAAATACATTCAACATAATTGTTTCTGAGGTTGTGTTGTATCATTCCTGAATTGTCTTTGGAAATTCTTGTTTAGGTAGATGAGTTTATACAACCCTGAGATAGAAATAAAATCCTTGGACAAAAGAAGCAATCATGGGGAGTCATGTAAAAATCATAAGAGGAAATCATTTAGTTAAGCCTAATTTAGTTTCTGCTTCAAAACTTTTATGTCTGAGCTTGCTTTATGATGCCTCTGCTACTTAAATGTATGGCTAAATGTGTTACTATAAATATGACAGCATCTCAAAAAATGTTCATTTATGGCTGACTGCTTTAGCGGCTTAGGGAAAGTCAAGTGGATTATTTTTGCAATATGTTCCTCCCTATTAAGCCTTCTGTCCCAGCCTGACAAGAACCAAGGGTGTCCCAGAAGAGCACACTCTAAACTGTAGTTTGGGAAAGCCACTAATGCTGCCATGCTTGCTTTTATTAGCCTTCTTCACTAGCTAACACCATTGGCAAGGAATTTGGGTTTTGTTCTTGGCTGTAATTCTGTGACAAGTGTTTCCAATCTAGAGCATTAATTTTTGATCTGTTAAACCAGAAGGATTCCCCTGGTGGTAAAAAGGGAAACTCAGGCTGACGTCTATTAAGCTTCATTTAGTTCTGTCCTAAATGTCCAGACAGAAGGTGGGACAGACAAGAGAAATCCAGAAAGCGGAGAAATGTGTTCTTTTCTTGGTGAAAATCTGTATGGTGAGCAGCAATAAACTTTCCTCTGTGCTCTGATTTTAATCAAGGGTTGTCAGTGATCCTAGTTTCAGCGGTAGTCGGGCGTGTAACTGGCTGCTTTTGAGGACTGAACGTACCACCTGTAGTGCTCTGTTTTAGGCTTCAGGGCATTATGGATGAAGACAGCCATAACAATGAGGTTTGGTAGATGCTTTTTAAGCATTCTTGCACATACAGACACCACAGAGCTTGCTAAGATATCACAGCCCTATGTGCAGGTTGACCTACCAGATCAGTTTAACTTCTGTAAAAAATTCTCTGCTTCCATCCACTTCCTTGGAAAGTCAGTAGCAGAAAGTTTGAAATCATGCATTAAATTGTTAGAAATGACAGCAAAACTGGCACAGTCTTCAGTTGGGCTAAGAGCCCCAAAGAATTGGTCCATCACCAACAGTGAAGAAACATCAGAAATGAGTCTCCAAAAGAGACTTCCGTTAGAAGTTAAAAGTTAGCTAGTAGATTCTCTTCCCAAGATTTAGGGGCTATAATTTAGCTTATTTCTAGCTGTGTAATGTTTTCCTGTTTTAGAGTCTCCCTCTCAGTTTGATGCCACTCACTGTTACGAGTTAGTGCTTCTTATTAACTCTGTGTTAATTGATATGAGCTTTGTATAACCCATCACAGAGTACAATTTATTTATATAAGAACTATGGTAGAAATATATGAAAGAGTAAACAGAAGAGTAGCCTTGTTATTCTTGTATGATTTTCATGGCCAAAGGCAAGATGAGAAGTGATAACAAACCCCTTGGTAAATGAAAATTCAGGGTTTCTCATCCTCTCTTTAGTGACTATTTCAGAAATGCATTTCACTGCTGCCAAATTTCCAGCTCTATTGCTGCAGAAAGTAGAGAATAAAATAGAAAATATCCTTAAGAATTGCCCATGACAGGACACAGTGTTTCCATCTTAACCTGAATCAGCATGTGCAGGTTCACTGCAAGCATTTCGTTGTGGGGGGGAAGTGGTTCTATATCCATGCATATGGCTGCTAATAACATTCTAACCAGTAACTTCTTAATTATTACATCATTCACCAACTCAATGTTAAGACCCTGTTAACATATGAACGACATTAATAGATCTTTTATTAGCAATTATATTTCAGGATTTCTTTTCACATAAATGCCCTGTTCCTAAGTCATCGCATTGATTCTACTCCAATGTACCAAATGCAGCAGTTAAAAATGGCTAATAACTCACTCATGTAACATTACAGGTACATTTGGTACCTTTCTCTCCTCTGATTATAGACATACCAGCTCATTAAGCACTAGTGTAAGAACACTAGCCCAGCCCTTCTTTTTAACAAACTACCAGTGTGAAAGTAGAGGCTAAGCCCTTCTCTTTTAATGAATCAGTAGTACGCCTTCATAATCGGGGGAGGTTGGGAAGAGATGGAAAGAGATCACACAGTGTTTCAACCAGCATTTATAGCTACAGACGTGGTGTTTTTTCATGTCTGATTTCAAGCACCTTTTAAAATGTCCTCTTGTGCCCTTTTCTGGTTGCTTCTTTTATTAAAAACGTTGATATTCATTATCAGAGAGGTTGCTGTAGTTGAGTAGGTGCCACATTGAACAGAATTACCCCATACAATCATTTAGAAACAGTATAGTACTACAGTTACAACAGCAAAATAATATAACTGGTAAACTAAATAATATAATATGTAAGTATGAACAGTGATGCATCTTATAAGTCAGACTCTAATTTGGAACCATTAGAGGTCAGGGAGATACTTGTTTCTATAGAGAATATGACAGCATTTCTTGTGGTTACCTTAATGAATAAAATCAGTCATTTTTGCTCCCAGTCCAATTGCATACTGTAAATTGTTTCTCAGCTCTGATGGGTTTCCTCTCCTGAACATTTTAAGGGATAAAAAGCCTTTATCTTCACCCAGAATTGAACCTGCAGCATCTGGAAGGTCCTCTATAGTTACCATAGGAAACCTAGCCCTCTAGCTATTGACATGGAAGTCCTTCCTTTCTGTGTTTATCAGTGATCAAAAGGAAACACAGATGCAGAACTACACAGAGTGAACCACTTGTACGTTAGAAAGTCCCTGGTGGAACACTCTATCTGAAATACGGATCAGGTCACAGGTCCCCTCCTCCCTCCACAAAAGCACACAAGAAACTAGTCACCCCAAGACAGTTGTTTTACATAGTCTCCTTAAGCACAGAGGACTTTCCATGAGCCTCTGCCCTCCCATGTCCTTCCTGCTCATGGTTTCTCTTTTCCTTTTCCTTCCCTTAAATCCGATTTTGCTACCGGTATGTTGGGGTAGAAGTGCTTGATCTCACCACAGCTTATTAACACTGTGTTTGCCGGTAGCATGCCTGCATAACTGTTCACATGGCACCATTGAAAGAGATAAGAAACATTTCAGCAGAAATATATGCTGTAGCAATATAATAGTGCCCATCTGACTCTTGGCTGATTTTCATGGCCAAAGGCAAGATGAGAAGTAATAACTAATTCTACAGTAGATGAGGATTTAAGGTTTCTCATCTTTTCTTCGCTGAATATTTAGATAAAATGCATTTTATAGCTGCCAAAAAATTATAGCACATACCACAATTTGCAGTTCCATTACCCAAGATAAATTAATACAGTATGACAAAATGATTCAACAGACTTGCTCTGTTATTATTACCTGTTTCAGAACTCCCAAATAAAATCAGTCAGCTGCAATGTATGCTGTATCCCAGAGCTCCATTAGTTCTCTTGGTACCTTAAACACAAATAACTGTTGGAAAGGGAAAGGTTATATTAATGTCTCTAAATATCATACCAAATAATTAAGTTGTCTAAAGCAGAGGTAACAAACTTATTTTAGGACCTTCCCTATACCAGTAATTTGGTAATATTAGGAGTTAATAAGACACATATCCTCAAGGGCTATTAAATTACTTTACAAATGACAGTCCAGGAAATAGCATTATTTGCATTATAAACTGAGGAAATTGAGGAACAGAAATGCTATTAGACCAAACATAAATAGTGAATCACATATAAAACATAAAAGAACAGAAATGGTGACACAGATTCATTTAACAGCACTTAACCGGGTCAAGCTAGGAGTACAGTCACAGCACATTCCCTTCATATGGTAAGTGATAGAGTGTACCCCAGTAAATACAATTTTGCCATTACTGACAAGAAAACAGAGGAGTTTTTTGTCCTTAGAGTGCTGGATCTGAGGGCTTGCCAGGGTTTGTCTTGGCAAGGCTTAGACATGTTATCAACTGCCTAGGAGTAAGGTGCAGTGGTGAAACACTACTGTCTTAGGCCACTTTGTATTTCCTTCAATTTCCCCCCACCTGTGCCACATAAAGAAAGAATGTGAAGGACAATGTACCAGAATGTTATGGCAATCTCTTAGTGCACCTGGCTCCTGCATCCCCTATCACTTGGAAAGAGTTGATAATCACCCTCTGATCATGGATCACGGCCCAAAGAAGTGGGTGATAGCAGAACTTGAAGATCTAGCAAATTCTGGGCTTGTACAACTGATAGAAAGTACGAGAATATCCCATTGTCTGAGTTGGACCAGACTGGAAAAGCACCCGACAAAAGTCAATTATCTCAAACCCTATAAGTAGTGGCTCTAGCGAGATCACTTGCTCTTGTGTGGCTCTTGTGATCACACCAGACTGTGACCAGCATCTCCCCTGAGTTGGGACACCACTCAGGCAAACACCTTGATGGTTAAAGGGCCAAGGTGAGTCAACCTCCTCAAGTCTCAATTATCTCCAGTTAAGGAATGCCAATGCACTGTGAGTACTCTAAACTTGAGAAGAGGGCAATTTTAACTGTAGGCTAGCATCTCTTTCATCCACCTCTTTATCTATGTGTTTCTAATATACAGATTAGCTTTTACAAGTGTAGGTATCCATGTATTTTACTAGATCCAAGTATTTTCTGTCTCTGTGTGTGTGTAACGAGTCCAAAGGGGCAACCCTTGTATCACTGGAGTAGCCCGCTGTGAAGCAACCTTGATCCTAGCAGTTAAAGAATCACAGAATCTTCTAGGTTGGAAGGGACCTTAAAGATCATCTTGTCCAACCGTCAACCTAACTGACAAAAATAGACACCCACACAACAAAAAATGAGGATCACCATCACTAAACCATACCTCCCAGCACTACATCAA